>BLKR01017263.1:0-13640 GCA_011170035.1 Teleogryllus occipitalis
CACACTTTCAATCATACGTTTATATATTCTAATTTTCGTTTTCTTGCTTATATTTGGATCCAAGATCACTGGATTTAGTGCTCCTAAAATTTTTCTTCTTTTAATGAGTCGGGTTTCACATTCCTTTCAATAAAAACCTTGTTTCCCTATTGTTGTTCTCAAGTAGGTACTTTATGTCCTCTGCTGTTGTTATTATTTTTCCAGTTTCAATGGTCAAGACGTCATGTGTACTGCCTAGTGTCCAGTATACTGTGTTTTTCTTAGTTGAGTCTTAGTCCCCATTTCTCATACTCTTCTTTTATCTTCCTAGTCATATATTCAATGTCTTCCTGTTCTTGCGCCACCAGCACCTGATCATCAGCGATTTCTAGGGTAGGTATAGTGTCACTTCTCGTCAGGTTGCCTATTAAATATTCATGGATTCGGGGCTCTTTATCAACGAAAATTTTGAAAAAAACAAAAACAAACACAAAGTAATAGTCACAGAACATTTATAATTGGACGTTTTCTTTAACATTTATCAAAATACAGAATGTCAATCCACAAACAATGATAAAAAACACAAATATTACGCAATAAAAAAAACACATATCCCCAAAAAACACAAACAAGTTTCACTCAGATTTAAACAAAGCTTTGTTTGCTTCTGGAGACAATCATTTGTCCATTTTCTAGTTTCTTTATGACTAAAGCAAGAATTGAACACTAGCACTAATCAGATTTCAAAAGAAAATAAAGAATGATATGATAGTAAAGTAATATTCCTTCAATATTATCACATTCCTAATTGCTCTATCAAACTGGTGTATAAGTATAAAAACACTAACTGAATTATTATTTTCTTTATGTGCAGAATTGATTGCAGATTATTTTTCTTAAATGACTCTTAAAGTACATCCCACCTTGAATACCTAAATGGAACAAATTAATGACTCTTCAGAATACTGTTCTGTTTCAATGTTAACTCCACAAAGACTTAAATCAGAAAATAAACTTCACATGACAAACACATGTAATCCACTCTGAGATCAACATGAACACATTCTTGAAAATTTACAAGTGTTTAAATGTTAGGCTGAAATACAGTGTAACCCACTATGACTCTTCTGTCATATTAAACTTTTACATAATCAATATAACAGGATAAATTATCTAGTCTTGCACTCTTTAAGAGAATTATACAAGCAAAGATGAAGCATAAATATGAATGTCTCATTCCATAATACTCTGAATACTACTCAATGCCTAATTTGCAATACTTAATAGTCACATAGTAAATACAATAAAGTTCTGTAATACTCTCGTTTTGTTAAGAAGGAACTGTGATTCGTTACGCACACTATTACAGACTACGGGTTCCACGTGCCATTGCTCAAGCGGAAACAATTTTTTAAATGTTAGCCTCTATTTACAAAACTTCTTGCAATCTGTCTTCTTTTAAACGAGTCTATTGAATGTTTATGATTCTACTTAACAGAAACTGTATTTTCTAACTCAATGCATTCTATCAACCGAAGTACTGATCACAATCTATACTGTATTAACACAAATGTAGAGTACTAATACCTTTTTTTCTTAAGATAACTTCATTCTACGCCGTCTGGAATACAACAAGAACGTTTTCCTCTCGCCCTCCTGCCTAGTGACGTCTCAACGGACGGGTGGGGAGAACCCCCTCCCTACCTCAGATACACCCCTCCTTCTTGAAATAAACTGGTGTCGTCATAGCGGCGGCGGCGCCAAATTCGTTTTTTGAACATTCGAATGGTCACAATAGAGCGTTGTGTTATTGTCAAGTTGTATTCCCACCCCAGCACATTTTCTTTTCCATGCCTGTAACACCGCATTAACATATGTTTTAAAGAGGCCAGGTGACAAACAGCATCCTTGTCGTAGCCCTCTTGATATAGGAAATGTTTGGGTCATCTGTTTTCCTACTTTCACTTTTCCCCTTTCGATCTATATACAGTTCCTTCTCCACATTTACTAAGATTTCATTTACATTACTATTAGTGAAGTTTTTCGAGAACTCAATAGATTCCTGTGAAAAAGACCTTCAAATTTCGCATTCACAGTAAGGCTTAACGCCGTTTTCTTAAAGACGGTTCCACATTTTTCAATAAAAATGGCTATGTAGGACAAGGTTTTAGCCTTCTTTAATGTTCTTAAAATTATATTTCGGTTCTACTACTTGGAAACCGAAGGGTTGAGAAAACGTAAAAAAAATGTACTTTGGGCGATGATAGATGGTAGCTTGCATGAAGCAAGGGCAAGACTGTACAGTACCAGTCCACACCAAGGAAATTAGAAAACTTTACTACGAGAAAGTCTGTGCCATTCTGTAGCACCTCTAGGTATGATCTGCGTTAGAACATGAGATATTCTTAAAAACTAAGGAAACAATATTTTTTCTATTTTTCTTTTTTTGTTGATTGTAAGTTGTTGGTCAAAATCGAAAATAATTGGCTGAAAAAATTCTCTTAACATCTTTATCATATATAGAAAGTTGTAAGGATAATACAAGTCAACAGTAATAGGCGTAATGTGGTTAAAAATTAAACTTGTATAGGAAGCTAAAAAGCACGTTCTTTTTATTTATAAAAAGTACTCATGGTAAATTGATTTAAATCCGGCGAAAACATGTTTTTTACCCTTCAATTACGATTCTCATTATAAAAAATTTATCCCCGGGGGCAGATTTGCATATCTCATTCCATTACCCCCCCCCCCTCTGGATGTACTTTACATCAAGCCTCGGGGACATTTTAAAAAATTGGTCCAAATTTTTCTTTAAACTTCTTGTAAGAATAGAATAAAATACACTTATTTCTGGGTATTTATATACGTGATTATATTTTTGAGGAAACGTGATTCAAATAACATTAAATGAAGTTTTTCGGAAACACAAAGATTCCTGTGAAAAAGAGCTCCAAATTTCGCATTTACATTAAAGCTTAAACAATGTTTTCTTAAAACCGACGCGAAATTTGTCAACAAAAATTTCCACATAGAACCAGTTTTACTCTTCTTTAATATTTTGAAAGTAATATATCGAATCTTCTGTTAGGAAATAGAAAACTTGAGAAAATTTCAAAAATATCTTTGGGCAGCGATAGTCTGTGGCAGGAGGATGAGGCAAGATCGTAAAGTTAGTGCAGACCAGAAAACTAACTAGTACGATAAAATCTGTATCATTATCTAGCGCCACTTGTTTAAATAAGTCCGTCCGTCTTTCTGTCCGTTTGTCTTCCGTCAGTTCGCGTTCCATCCGTCCGTTAGCCCGTCGGTCCGTTCTTCCGCCGTCTGTTCGTCCGTTCGTTTGTGAACACCTAAACCGCCTAAACCATACATAGAAATTTTTCCAAAATGGATATTTCCCGATCGATCTGGGTCGACTTGAAGTGCCGCTCTTTTAAAAAATATTCTATATTTTTACCAAGGAATATAAACTTTACATGAAGCCCCTTCAACATTTTCAAAATTGTCTCAAAAATGGTTTCAAATTCTTCTTTAATTTTTTTGTAAGAAAAGAGTAAAATACACTGATAAAAGTGATATTGATCCTATTTTCAGTGTTAACTCTGAATTTCCGAAATTTTTAAAGGTTTGAATTTTTTTCGGTAACCTTCTATACTCTCTATAACTACAAACTTGAAGATAGAGATTTTTCCTTAAAATAAAATTTGTTCTTCATTTTTATTTCAATAAGTCAATGTACATTTTTTTAAACTTTTTGTGGTTTTCGAGGAATATTGCGTGCAATATGTGCAATTTAAAAAATAACAAGATTTTCTAAAAAGTGGCTCCCAATATTCTTCTTTAAATTTTGTGTTCAATGTACTATAATAAAATAAATGCCGTTTTGCTCTATTCTTCTGTTTCTTTACAAAAATTACAAAAATGTAATTTTAAATTTACATTAGCGGCAATTTGTTCACATTATTTCATTTATGAGTACATGTGCATTTAATGATGTCTTTTAAAGTTTTCAGGCGAACTGAAAACTTTACTGTGAAAACATGCTCAAAATTTCGCATTTTCAGAAATGTTTAAACACAATTTTTCATTCAAAAACGACTCCTAATTGTTTCTCCAAACTTTTCGTACGGATATTTGCACAGTTTAAGGTGACGTAAAATTAATTTTCTATATTCTTTTGTTTTAAAAATTACACAAATGTAATTTTTTTAACGTATCTCACTCCGTTAATATGCACATTCCCAGCGTTTTGTATACATTATTGCACTTGTGAAAGAGCTTCAAATGATTTTAAATGAAGTTTTTTCGAAAACAAAAGATTCCTGCGAAAAAGAAATTCAAATTTCCCATTTATATTAGAGCTTAAACGACTTTTTTCTTAAAACCGATTCCTAATTTTTCAACGAAAATTCCCAAATAAGACAAAGTTTTACTATTCTTTAATAGTTTAAAAGTAATATTTCGAATCTTCTGTTAGGAAACAGAAAATGTGAGAAAATTTCAAAAATATGTCTGAGCGGCGATAGATGGCTGCTGGCAGGAGAATGTGTCAAGATCGTGAAGTTTGTCCAGACCAAAGAAATTAGAAAACCTACTAGTACGAGGAAATCTGTTCCATTCTGTTGCACCACTAGTGTACGTTCCGGCTACTCCTTATGCAGGAAAAGATAAAGCTGTGTAATGCTATGGGGAAAAGGGGAATTTTCGGCGCAACTCTTTTTGCCGGGCCCCAGTAACAAAAAAGTGCATAAATTCAGCAGCAAAAAATTTAGAGAAAAAATCCTCAAACACGTAGTGCAGTCAGAATCCATGTTTTGTGGGTTCTTTATACCGAAAAATCGATTGACGACAAAACGTCTCTCCGTCCGTATTGTGACCATTCAAATATTCGACATACGAATTCGCCGCCGCCGCCGCTGACGACACCAGCTTCTCCAGCAAGAGGGGTATAGAAGAGGTAGAGGGGGTCTCCCTACCGTCCGTTGTGACGTTACGGGGGCAGGAGGGAGGCGAAAGATTTTTGTCGTTGGTCAGACGTCGTGGAGTGAGGTTATCTTGAGAAAACAGGCATTTGTACTGTACATTTTGTTTATACATTATAGATTGTGGTCAGTGCTTCTGTTGATAAACTTTACTGTGTTGGAAAGACACAGCTTCTGTTAAAAACTAAAATTGATACTATTGAAACTGTTGTATCGGCGCTAGCAGAGGGCGCCACCGCGCACAGATCACACCACGAGCCAGCGAGTCTTCTCTGTGTGTTTTGGTTCATCAGTGTTTTGCTGTTTGCTGCTTGTCGCGTCACGTGTGTTTGTAACGCTCGCCCTTTTTATCTTGTAATACATTTTGGCAATAAACCAGTGTTCGATTACATTTGGCGTGATCATTTAATACTACATGGTGGCAGCGGTAAATTCCAACTAGTTCGCAACTACAAAAAGGAAGTCAAAATGCCAAACGACAACGTGCAACCGGCAACAGCAGCGACGGCTCTGGCATCGTGTGTCTGATGGACGATATTTTGATCTACGGTAACAATCAAGAGGAACACGATAGACGACTCATAAAAGTTCTGACTAAACTACAAGACGCAGGACTGACGCTCAACGAGAAGAAACTGGTTATCAATGTTCGCTCTATCGAATTCTTGGGACATCTGGTTGAAGAAGAAGGTATTAGAATTCACCCGGACAAAATCAAGGCAATAACGGACATGGAGCGCCCTAAAGACAAACAAGGCTTGAAGAGACTATTTGGTATGATCAACTTTTTGGCAAAAGCCATACCAAATAAGGCTACTGTTTTAGAACCCCTTCAGTCATTGTTGAAAGAAGACCGAGCATTTATCTGGGAAGAACCTCAAGAAAAAGCTTTTTCCAAAATTAAAGAAATGCTGACTTCAGCCCCGATACTTGCCAGGTTCGACCAGAAGAAGAAAACCATAGTCACAGCAGATGCATCGTCTTTCGGAATCGGAGGGGCATTACTGCAGGTGCAGCAGGATGGCACTGTCAAACCTGTGGCTTACTATTCCCGGCTACTCTCAGAAACGGAAAGACGGTACGCACAAATCGAGAAAGAAGGCCTAGCGGTTACATGCGTCTGCGAGAAATTCTCCGACTACATCACAGGCATTGAAATCGAAATCGAAACGGATCACAAGCCTTTGATCCCTATATTCACAACCAAGTCACTAAACGACTTGTCTCCAAGGCTGCAAAGGTATCGTATCCGCCTAATGCGTTTTGACTATACTATTTTACATGTTCCAGGCAAACAGTTGGTTACGGCAGACACATTGTCCAGGCAGCCAATTTCGCAGATAGAGTCAGAGGAATTCCTGGAAGAAGTTGAGAACCACGTGATCGCCACAATTGCAGCTCTTCCAGTAACTTCAGATAAGCTCTCGCAGATCATCAGTAATCAAGAAAAGGATCCGGAATTAGCAGCTGTACGAGTCTACATTTGCAATGGCTGGCCTGCCAAAGAAAATTTATTCGACAATCTGAAAACGTTCTGGGAGAAACGAGCTGAAATTACGTGTCAACGCAATGTACTCATGTACGAAGGAAGGATCATAATCCCACGAGCGATGTACCAGGAAATGTTGGATAAAATTCACGAAGGACATCTGGGTGTCACTAAATGCAGAGCCCGTGCTAGAGAAGTCATTTGGTGGCCAGGGATGTCGACACAAATCCAGGAAACTGTCGAAAAGTGTGAAATCTGCGCTCAACATAGAATCAATCGTCACGAACCGCTAATACACGTTGAAGCGGCCAACCGTCCATGGCAGAAAGTCGGTATGGATTTGTTCAAGGCCAACAACGCCTGGTATCTATTGATCATCGATAGATACTCACGGTACCCCGAAGTCATGAAAATCGAGAATATGAAGATGGAAACTGTTATCGAGAAAATGTCGGAAATATTTTCTAGACATGGCATTCCGGAGGAAATATTCACCGACAACGGAACTCAGTTCAACCCACTACACGAGTCTAAAACCTTCAAGAATTTTCAAGGATCTTACGGATTTCGCCTGATTACCAGAAGCCCGGGATATCCACAGTCTAATGGCCTTGCCGAAGCAGGAGTTAAGATAGTGAAGAACATCTTCTTGAAACAAAAGGACCCCTACAAAGGTCTTCTTGTTTACCGAAATACGCCACTGGATAACGGATATTCACCCGCACAACTTTCCATGGGTCGAAGACTGAGAGACATATTACCAACTACAGCTGAAAATCTTCAGCCGACGTTAGTGAACAAGGAAACGGTCGGCGAAAAAGAAGCACACCGCAGGGAAAGGATTGAAAGAAACTACAACGCATCCAAGGGGCGAGAAATCTTCCAGAACTAGTCCCCGGAACCCGAGTGTATATTAAAGATGCCAAGAAGTTTGGTATGGTCGTCCAGAAAGCCGATCAACCACGATCATATATCATCCAAACAGATACTAACAAACTCAGACGCAATAGGTTTACTGTATTTCCAACAAAAAAAGAGGGAGAAGAGACAACGTGTTTGGATACGCCCCAGAATCCAGAAGAGAATTCAGCTGAACAAGCCGCGGAAAATTCAACACCTCAAGATAACAAACCGATTGCCAGTACATCTTCAGAAGGATACAGAACACGTGCTGGTCGAATTTCCAAACCTCCTCAACGACTCGATTGTTAGCTTGAAAAAGGGAGATGTATCGGCGCTAGCAGAGGGCGCCACCGCGCACAGACCACACCGCGAGCCAGCGAGTCTTCTCTGTGTGTTTTGGTTCATCAGTGTTTTGCTGTTTGCTGCTTGTCGCGTCACGTGTGTTTGTAACGCTCGCCCTTTTTATCTTGTAATACATTTTGGCAATAAACCAGTATTCGATTACATTTGGCGTGATCATTTAATACTACAGAAACTATAAATATTGAATAGAGATGTTTAAAAGAAGACAGAGTGCAAGAAGCTTATGTCAGTGCTGATGCAATAGTCACTACAATAGAGGCTATTGTTTATTTTTGATAAGCAGATAAGCACTTACAAACCGAGTCGGCTTGTGCAATGGCACGTAGACCAGGTGATCTGCTACAAAGTGTGCGCAGCCTTCCCAAGTTGAAAGCTTGGGGTAGGGCAGTCTTGTTGGACGAATCGTGGTGCATACCATTTTCTTCCGAACAAAACAAGGTTATTACGGAATGTTATTATATTTATTATGTTACTTTAATGTATTGCAAATTATGCATTGATTAAAATCAAGAATGTTATGTTATTCATATTTATGCTTCATCTTTGCTTGTATCATTCTCTTAAAGGGTACAAGATTAGATGATTTATCATGTTGTACTGATCATGTAGAAGCTTAAGTATGATATAAGAGTCAGAACGTGTTACATTTCTACATTCATTTCAGCACAACATTTAAACACTTGTAATTTTAAAAGTAGGTTCATGTTGATCTCTGAGGTGATAACAGATGTCATTTGTAGTTTATTTTCTAGTTTAAATGTCTTTGTGGTGATGACACGGAGACTGAACAGTGTTCTGAACCGACAGTCACTTGCTTCATTTTTGTCCTCAAGGTGAGATGTACTTAAGGGTCATTTAAGAGAAAAATAATGCAATGAATGCTGCACTTAAAAAAATTAATAATTCAATATGTGTTTTTAATGCTTAAGCACCAGGTTGATAGTGCAATAAGGAATGTGATAACATTGATTAAACATTACATCACTGTCATGTCATTCTTTACTTTTTGAAGTCTGATTAGTGCTAATGTTCAATTCTTGCTTTAGTCATAAGAAAACTAGTAAATGGATAAAATGATTGTCTCCAGAACAAAACAAAGTTTTGTTTATATTTGAGGAAAACTTGTTTTTTCTTGGGTTATTTTTTATTTTTTTAATATTGTACAATGTTCTTTTTGTTATGGGTGTTTATGGAATGGCATTCTGTATCTTGGTAAATGCTCAAGGAAACGTCCAATTATAAATGTTCTGTGACTACGACTTTGTGTTATTTTTTTACAAAGTCTTCAAAAGGGAGAGCCCCGAATCCATGAACATTTCACATCCAGCCTGAGTAAAGGTCACATTACAACGCTAGCATCTACAAAGTGCAGCCGATTTTCTCGATAATTGATATCCCTGTATCGTGTTTAACTGAAGACGCTGCTCTTTGCATTTGAAACCGAAATTTTAATTATGAATTGAATTGAATGTGCCTTATTTTACGTGGCGAGACTCAGGCCATGAGGCTATTCCGTCTGACCACGCAAACTTCGCTACGCTGCTTTCACCAACTTAGGGGAGAACGAAGGTATTACTTGGGCGACGAAACAGGCGATTTGAATTTAGCTCAGAGGCGTCATTTAGGCTTGAGGATCTTTTACATGCAGTAAATCTACTAACATGGCACAGCCGGCTTTACTTCCCCTCCGAAGGAAGGCGTACGAAGGATTTTTTCGCCCTTAAAAATCTACGGCTTCGATCGGGTTCGAATCCGCAAACTTGGGTATAACAGTCCAATACGCTAAGCGTTACACCATCGCCGCTGCCATGAAGATACTTGAAGCCTCAGGGATATTTTAAAAATTAGTGATGGGCCGATACCTAAATTTCTCGATACTCGATACCGTTCTAACTCTTTCTGGGTCTATTCTATTTCTTTTTTTTTGTCACATATCAATCCGGCGGTACTGGAAAGTCTCTTCCAAAGCACTGTAGCTGATGGAATGCTCAGGTATCGAACAGCACTTTTTCTTAAATTGGGGAGAATAACTTTGTTTTTCCAGTAAGATAGATTTGCATCAGAAGGAAAAAAGTCCTCATATTTAATTCATCTTCTTGTGCTGTGGTTTCGTATTCAGAGCCTGATATTTCGTGGTCACTCTTCAGAATATTCCTACAAGGAGACCGCATGTCAATGCATTTTCGGGGGTTCAGTAGTTGATGTCTATAAAATAAATTAAATGAATTAAAATTTTGATCAATAAATGCTTGTTTAATTTGAAATTTCTAATGTAAATAATGAAAATGAGTTATTCGGAATCGTATAGAGTGATTTAATTTTTTTAAACTACGGAAATATCGAAGAAACGAAATCATGATTAAAGGGTTATTATTTTCTTGTGGGTATGGCGTACCTAGGTTCAAGATGTTTAATTAATTCCTTGAATCTATTGTCCTCAATATTACTAATCAATTGATTATCTTTGCGGATAATGTAAGCAAATTTTCTTGTTATTGCTTTTGAACGGTTGTCTCATGATTTAAATTTGTTCTTTGTTGCCAAAAAATCAATGAGTGTTAGTTGATTTGTGTTGAAACTTGATGATCTTGACAGGACTGGCCATGGGTCATTAACTTCTACCACTTTACTTGTACGATCTGCGATGACTCCAACGTCCGGTGCAACATTAGATGGGTTGGCTCTCTTGTGTTCGGTGAAACTGAATAGTACCCGGTATATTGATGTAAGATGTTTTTTTACTAGTATTGTGTGATTTTCCACTAGGCGAAAATGTTTTTTACATATTCTACAATTAGCACGATTGTCATCTTTCGAGTCCTCTTCAAAATAATTCCACACTTCACTCTTTTTGTTTATGGAATGCACTAATCTAGTCGTCTTTCGGTCACTTTAAAATGCAGAACTGAACTCAAGAGCTCCGTCAGATGCCTCCGCGGTGGGCTGAGGAGGGGAGTATCCCGGGAAGAAACGCTGTCATCGAGCATTGCTTATCGTGCCTGTCGTCACTAGATTGCCTGGAGCTCACAAGGAAGAGCTGAATTGGTCACGAATTGTATGCTATCTTAAGAGATGGTGACAGGCGCGAGTGGGATAAAGAGCGGGGCACGGCGCTCGGACGTTGTAGCGTTGGGTAATTCTAACTACTGTAAGTGAATCCGGACAGACGGAGACTGCCTTTTGCTAACAGAAGAAAAATAGGAGAAAGAGGAATGTAAAAAAAGACAATTCTTCCGTAAAATCAGAAGAGATAAGGAATGGCAAAAATAATAAAATTATCGAAAAAGTATCGAGTCATTTTTCGGAAGAATTGATCGCTACCACCCGAGTATCGAGGGTATCGAGGTATCGAAAGTATCGAGGACCCATCCCAATTAGAAATTTCAAAAAAGTTATCGCCTACATTTTTTATTAAACTTTGTTGAATAGTGTGAAGGACGTTTATGAGAATGTTGCAAGTTTCATGTTCGTTGAGAAAACTAATTTTTAAAACTTGCAAAAGTTCGGAATTTTCTCCGCGACCTCTTACAACTAAAATATAAAAGATTAAAATTTTTTCATAAAGTGAAATTTTTTTTCGCACAATTTGCTCTTTCACTACAATCCTACCAATTTTTTCAATATTTTAGTAGTTTTCGTTCCATTATGAGTGAAATATGGGTAGTAGTGAAAAATACCAATAACAAGAATTTCTTAAAACAACTCCAAATTTTTTCTTTTAACTTTTATTTGTGATAGTGCTAAGTGTCCTGTATAAGATGACATAAACTCATTTTGCTGTATTCTTTCTTTTTCTTAAAAAATACACAATTTTAATTTTATGACATTGGCGACATAGTTTAATTTATAGGTACATGTGCTTCAAATTATGTCTGATAAAGTTCTTCGAAAACTTTTTCTGTGAAAATTATCTTTGAAATTCCGCACTTCTGAAATCGCTCAAACGCCTCTTTCTTGAAAACGGCTGTAATTTTTTTCTTTAAATGTTTTGAATGAATAGTGCTACATGAACGGATGACTGCGGCTACTGATGATATAAATGCCACTTTTATGCATTCTTTTGTTGTTGTTTTTTCGAAAATTACGCTAATGATTTTTGAAAATATTTCTCACGCTTATATATTTAAATTACCTACGGTTCATCTACATTATTGAATTAATAAATACAAAAGGTTCAAATAAATAATATCCAATGAATTTTGTCGTAAAATCAAATGTTTCCGTGAAATAGAAATTCAAATTTTGCTTTTACAAAAACATACATTTTCTCTAAAATGTCTCCATTTTTTAAAACGAAAATGGCTCTATAGGGCGAGGTTGTTCTCTTATGTAGTACTAATATTCTAAGTCATATTTCAGTTTTACCTTTAGAGAACTGAAAATTTGAGAAAATGTGGAAATTATTCTGTGGGTGGCCATAGATGGTGACCATAGTTGGGAAGAAGGTGAGGCAAGCCTAACCACTGAAATTCATAAACAAATAGTACGAGAAATTTAGTGCCGTTCTATAGAACCACTAGTTTAATTTCTTGATGTGTCATTGATACAGTTCATAGTGAACGTCATAGCACCATTGTACCAAAGGAGGGAAGTCTGTTGTATAGGATGCAGTGGGTTTTTCGTCTACTGATGACAGTGGAGAAGAAATTGAAAAGACGTAAAGAGAGTCCTACTGGTAAATCTCTACGCATTACTTTCTCCCTATGAAGTAGGTAGAAACGTCTGTCTGTTTGTCTGTCTGTTCGTCAGTCATTTCGTCTGTCTGCTTGTCTGTCTGTGAACAACTCTGGCGGCTAAACCTTTCAGCCGATTTTCTCCAAAATTGATATTCCCCGATCGATCTCGCTGATGTCACGGCTCCTTAAATTTCAAACCGATATTTTAATTTTAACAGGTGTTTTACATGATGCTCCTGGGACATTTTCAATGTTTAAAAAAAGTGGCTCCATCGTTTTCGATCAAATTTTGTTGTTGACGTGTGTGACGGAAGTTTGGAAGGATGTTTAAGAGAATGGTGCAGATCTCATATTCGTTTAAAAGTCTGATTTTTCGAAAATTGCAAAAGTTGAAATTTTTTTCGGAGTCTTCCTAAAACTAAAATATTAAAGATAGAGATTTTTACTTAATCAAATATGTTCCTTAAAGATATATTATCAAATAAGATCATAATCAATTGTTAGAGAATATGAGTACTTTGCGCGTAATGTTGCGTGAAAATACGGGCGAGAAAGACAGTGGTGTTTTAGCATCACTAGTTTTTGTAATAGGCTTAGTAGATATACGCCTCTTAGCTTCATCAATAGCTCCCTAGTATATTGTCACTCTCACGTGCGTTTTGAACCCTTCGCGGCTGACGTGCGAAATCAGTCACACTGGTTCGTACATGGAGTTCCAGGGACTCATGAAATGTTTTTACTGTATGGATTTATATTTCGATATGAACAACATTGAAACTTACGATAAATGATGACTAAAGAATACATTACTCATATATTTGTTAATAAGTTATCTAATAAGGGAATATCACTTGATTAGGAATGGTTGAATAAAGTTTAGCAGACCTTTAATTTAACGAATTTATCATTGTAATAAAAAATTGATTGAATGTTAAAAATGTATTAATGAAAACTATAGAACTGAAAATAATATTCTAGAACTGAAGATTAACTTCAAAAATGTTACTAGCGGAAACTGTAAAATTCTGACTTAAGCTTCTTTGTCATCTTTTTTTGTACAATTCTTGCACACTGTTTGTTCTTTCCATAATAATATTTTCCATTCTGAGTTATTTCTTATTCGGGTTCTTCATTCTCAAGAAATTCCTATTCATTATCGTCTTCTTCCCCAGATTCTAAACAAAATTCTCCGTATGATGAGTCATGGTCACTTTCAGTTTGATAATCCAAAGATTCTCTCACAGCTAT
>BLKR01017264.1:0-13630 GCA_011170035.1 Teleogryllus occipitalis
AGTGCGCGAAGCGATGCTTCAAGTGCTCGAAGCGGCGATTCAAGTGCGCGAAGCGATGCTTCAAGTGCTCGAAGCGATGCTTCAAGTGCTCGAAGCGATGCTTCAAGTGCGCGAAGCGATGCTTAAAGTGCGCGAAGCGATGCTTCAAGTGCTCGAAGCGGCGATTCAAGTGCGCGAAGCGATGCTTAAAGTGCGCGAAGCGATGCTTCAAGTGCTCGAAGCGGCGATTCAAGTGCGCGAAGCGATGCTTCAAGTGCTCGAAACGATGCTTCAAGTGCGCGAAGCGATGCTTAAAGTGCGCGAAGCGATGCTTCAAGTGCTCGAAGCGGCGATTCAAGTGCGCGAAGCGATGCTTCAAGTGCTCGAAGCGGCGATTCAAGTGCGCGAAGCGATGCTTAAAGTGCGCGAAGCGATGCTTCAAGTGCTCGAAGCGGCAATTCAAGTGCGCGAAGCGATGCTTCAAGTGCTCGAAGCGGCGCTTCAAGTGCGCGAAGCGATGCTTCAAGTGCTCGAAGCGGCGATTCAAGTGCGCGAAGCAATGCTTAAAGTGCGCGAAGCGGTGCTCAACGTCGCCAAGTGGCGCTTGAGATGCGCCAAGCGGGGAGGTGGAGTGTCGCACGAAACGGAATGTGTGTGTATGTGTGCGCAGGCGGTGGACAAGCTGCTGCAGCGGCAGGAGAACCTGGCCATGGAGCTGCACGGCGTCCGCCTGCGCTTCATCCGCCTGCGCAACGACCTCGCGGTGAGCGAGGCGCTCTTGAAACGCCTCGAGACGGAGACCTTGGGAGAGGGTGCGTACACTTATTTATTTTAGTAGTCTTGTGAAAAGAGGAAAGCAAAAAAGAAAAAAATAGCAAATCTGAAAAAGAAAAACCAAACAAAATAATGAGAGCAAAAAAACAGAAAAGGCGATTGTAGGCGATAATAAGGCAGTAGTGTCGTAGCGATCTCGGACCAAAGGGTCGCGGGTTCGAGTCCCACCTCGGGCATGGACGTACACGAATTCGTCCTTTCACCCCTTTTCATCACCATATCGTTTCATCTTCAAAGTTACCATAACGTTAACTCCAATAGTGGTCGCTAATGACCTCGATGTTGATGTGACCTTAAAGAAGAAAAGCTAAAAAGCAGAAAAGCAAAAATAGAGAAAGAAAAAACACAAAATCAAAAAACAAAAAAGCAAAAAGTAAGAAACAATAGCAAAAAAGCAAAAAGCAAAAATAATAAGCAAAGCGGTGGCTCAGTGCATCAACTGACTTCACTGCAGAGCCTCTGATCGGGAGGTCCCAGCTTCCAGTCCCGACGGCGGAAGGATTTTCGGCACTAGCTTTTCAGTTAGATCTAATTCAGTCGTTGCCTGGAAGAGAAGTCTAGCGGTCGGCTGCTCTGATCAGTAGTTTGACGATCAAGAGCAGGCTAATGCCGGAGCAGTACCCTACCAAACGGGCCACCAATCGTGTGCGATCTTCCCTTCCTTTTCCTTGTCCTATTTTCTCCCCTTACACACACACACACACACACTTACACTAACATGCACTACACTATCACATATTCCGGGAGACCGGTCGGGAGATTAGTTTGTCCCGGCTGGGGCGGTGCCCCGCTGGTGGGAGAGTCCAGGTGATGGGGAAACCCCACTAGCCGACGGTAGGTCGGCAGCAAATCTCGCCATCCAGCGGGGAAGATCACTGCTGCCTCCCGATGAAAAACATGCACTACACATACTGGACAAACGACGTCGGTAGTTAACGTGCCCGGAATCTCTAACTAACAATCAAAAAAGCAAAAAGCAAAAACATAAACGAAAAGCTAAAAAAAAAAAGTGACGAAAGCAAATAGCCTCTCGGGTGGATGGATCGCGTGCTACATTTCCGTGGTGAGATTTCGGGTTCCATTCCCTCGTCGGGACAAAAATAGAGTTGGGTTTTTAGAACAATTTAAAAGGAGTATGGGGACGATAAAGAAATGAAGAAGAACAAATTAAATTGACTGTAATCAGTATTTTCTAGCAACACTAGATAATGGGAATTAATGTAGCCCCTCGGGTTATTGACAGCGTTCTATCTATCCGGAGGAGATTCAGGGTTTGAGTCCCGGTCGTGGCGAAAATAGACTTAGAACTTTATTTAACCACAATTTAAAGGAAGGAGGATGAGAAGATAAAGAAAGAAGATAAAGATAAAGAAAAGAATAGGGAGTGTAGTGTAGTGCAGCGCAGTGAAATGAAGTGAAGTGGAGTGAAGTGAAGTGTTAGAAAAGCTATAAGTCAACATATACTAGATAACTCAAAATTAATTGTAACTAGGATATCAATCTCTAATTTTAATTGTAATTATATATGTAAATATTCGTAATAGTTTTGTAATTGTCGTATATCTAGTTGTAATAATGTTTGCCACCGAGCGTTAGCTCAAAGCGAACTTTAATAAATCTATCTATCTATCTATCTATCTATCTATCTATCTATCTATCTATCTATCTATCTATCTATCTATCTAAACCTCACAGAAGAAATTAAAGTGGCTGTACTTAGCGATTTTCAAATATTGATAATGTATAATAAATTCAGCCCCTCGGTTGACTCATGGTCTACGTGCTAATTTTCCGTGGACCGATCCTGGGTTCCATTCCTGGTTGGAGCAAAAACAGAGTTCGAGCTGATTTTAAAACAATTTAAACCAATGATGAAGGCGCAATAGAGAACAAGTGAAATGGATTTAGTTAGCACTTTTAAAATATTAATCATGTTTATTAATTTAACCCTTAGACACTGTGCTATCTTTCCGAGGTGCAATTCCAGATAGGCCCAGAACTAGACTTGAAGATTTCAAAAATCATTTAAAGGGAGGCTGGGACGATAAATAAATAGGAAATCAATTTGAAGGTCGGTCCGGAATCACTCGGTCGAGTGAGGGAGAAACTCCTCCACCCCAAGGCACAAAACTAAAGGCAACTAGTCGCCGTAGCAATCGGCGTCGCAGGAAACATCAATGCATTATACTTGATATTTTGACGGTTGGCAGGCCTGCACCTCCTCGACTACGAGCAGCTGCGCATGGAGAACCAGAGCTACAGCGACAAGATCGAGGAGCGGGACGAGGAGCTGACGCGGCTGCGCAACAAGGCGACGGGCGCCATCCAGCAGCTGGCGCACATCCGGGAGAAGGCCAACGCCACGGCCGTCAACATCGCCGAGCTCTACGACCGCCTCGAGAAGGTGGACGAGCACGCCAACGAGGTGCGCACACGAGGTTTCTCGCTTCGTGGCTGTTGCGCACTGTGATGGCTCCTGGCAAATAGCGTTGACCATAGAACCGTGGACAGGAAGTCTCTGTGTGCTATATAGGCCTCTTCATAAGGTGTATATCTGTGTATACTTAGCACCTGTGTGAACCCTGCGTACCAATGTATTCCTTATATACCTTGGTGCACTGTATGCACATGTATATTTGTGTACTCAGTATATCTGAGTGTATCCTGTATGCCTGTGTGCACCCTGTGTACCAGTGTATCCCCTGTATACTCAGTGTATCTTATACACTTGTGTACCATGTACTCCTGTGTGTTCCCATTACACCCTCTATAACTGTGTGAAGTCTCCATACATGTGTGTACCTTTAAACATGTATTTACTGTATACATGTGTTTATCCTGTATACCCGTGTATACCGTAATACCCGTGTATACCGTAATACCCGTGTATACCCGTGTATACCCGTATATACCGTGTACCTGTGTATACTTGTGAACCCTGCATACATGCGTGTAGCCTTTATATCTATGTGTATCCTGTACACCTGCGTGTACCCTAATTACCTGTATGTACCCTGTCTTTCTGTGTTTACCTGTATACCTGTATGTACCCTGTCTACTTGTGTGTACGCTATATGCCTGCGCGTATCCTATATACCTGTGTGTACCTTGTATACCTGTGTGTATCCCTTACACCTGTGTGTACCCTATCTACATGTACCCTGTATACCTGTGTATCCTGTATACTTGTGTACTGTGTATACTTGTGTAGCCTATATACACGTGTGTATCCTGTATATCTGTGTGTATTCTCTATATCTGTGTGTATCTTGTAAACCTGTGTGTACCTCTTCTACCTGTGTGTACCCTGTCTACTTGTACCATGTATACCTGTGTATCCTGTATACTTGTGTACTCTGTATACTTGTGGAGCCTATATACACGAGTATATCGTCTATATCTGTGTGTATCTTGTATACCTGTGTGAACCTCTTATACCTGTGTGTACTGTGTCTACTTGTACCCTGTATACATGTGTAAACTAAATACTTGTGTATACTCTGTATACTTGTGTAACCTCTATACACGTGTGCATCCTATGTACCTTGCCTATATCTGTGTATACCTTGTATATCTGTGTGTGTACCCCTTATGACTGTGTGTACCCTGTCTACTTGTGTGTACCTTGCTCACCTACACCACGTGTGACGTGAGGCGTGAGTGGCGTTTGTCCGTGTCGGCAGGCGCGCGAGTTCATGACCTGTGTGTACCCCTTATACCTGTGTGTACCTTGTCTACTTGCGTGTACCTTGCTCACCTACACCACGTGTGACGTGAGGCGCGTGTGGCCTTCGTCCGTGCCGGCAGACGAGCGAGTGTGTCCTGTGAGTACCCCTATACCTGTGTGTACCTTGTCTACTTGTGTGTACCTTGCTCACCTACACCACGTGTGACGTGAGGCGTGAGTGGCGTTTGTCCGTGCCGGCAGGCGCGCGAGTTCATGACCTGTGAGTACCCCTATACCTGTGTGTACCTTGTCTACTTGTGTGTACCTTGCTCACCTACACCACGTGTGACGTGAGGCGCGTGTGGCGTTTGTCCGTGCCGGCAGGCGCGCGAGTTCATGACCTGTGAGTACCCCTATACCTGTGTGTACCTTGTCTACTTGTGTGTACCTTGCTCACCTACACCACGTGTGACGTGAGGCGTGAGTGGCGTTTGTCCGTGCCGGCAGGCGCGCGAGTTCATGACCTGTGAGTACCCCTATACCTGTGTGTACCTTGTCTACTTGTGTGTACCTTGCTCACCTACACCACGTGTGACGTGAGGCGTGAGTGGCGTTTGTCCGTGTCGGCAGGAGCGCGAGTTCATGACCTGTGTGTACCCCTTATACCTGTATGTACCTTGTCTACTTGCGTGTACCTTGTTCACCTACACCACGTGTGACGTGAGGCACGTGTGGCGTTTGTTCGTGCCGGCAGGCGCGCGAGTTCATGACCTGTGTGTACCCCTTATACCTGTGTGTACCCTGTCTACTTGTGTGTACCTTGCTCACCTACACCACGTGTGACGTGAGGCACGTGTGGCGTTTGTCCGTGCCGGCAGGCGCGCGAGTTCATGACCTGTGTGTACCTCTTATACCTGTGTGTACCCTGTCTACTTGTGTGTACCTTGCTCACCTACACCACGTGTGACGTGAGGCGCGTGTGTGCCTTCGTCCGTGCCGGCAGGCGAGCGAGTGTGTCCTGTGTGTACCGCTATACCTGTGTGTACCTTGTCTACTTGTGTGTACCTTGCTCACCTACACCACGTGTGACGTGAGGCGGGAGTGGCGTTTGTCCGTGCCGGCAGGCGCGCGAGTTCATGACCTGTGTGTACCCCTTATACCTGTGTGTACCTTGTCTACTTGTGTGTACCTTGCTCACCTACACCACGTGTGACGTGAGGCGGGAGTGGCGTTTGTCCGTGCCGGCAGGCGCGCGAGTTCATGACCTGTGTGTACCCCTTATACCTGTGTGTACCTTGTCTACTTGTGTGTACCTTGCTCACCTACACCACGTGTGACGTGAGGCGGGAGTGGCGTTTGTCCGTGCCGGCAGGAGCGCGAGTTCATGACCTGTGTGTACCCCTTATACATGTGTACCCTGTCTACTTGTGTGTACCTTGCTCACCTACACCACGTGTGACGTTCGCGTGTAACGTGAGGCGCGTGTGACCTGTGGCGTTTGCGCTCCTGTGCCGGCAGGCGCGCGAGTTCATGGGCCTGCAGAAGATAGAGCGCGAGGCGCTGCGCGTGCAGTACCAGGGGCTGCGCAAAGACGCCGGACTGCTGGTGCACAAGCGGCTGCTGCGCGACTTCGAGCGCAGCCTGGTGCACTCGGACGAACTGGCCGTGGAGCTGACCAACCTCAAGGAGCAGCACGCCAGGCAGCACAAGCGACTCACGCGCGTCAAGGCAGGCGCAGCTCACCACCCGCAATGCATCATCCGCGCACGGTTGCTCGAGCCCTCCCTTCGCCAGTTTTTTTTATTTATTTACTTATTTTTTTATTAATTCGTTCCGCTCTTAATTCAACTTATCGACGCAACGCGTCTCTTCGCCCCTGGTCGAGCGTTGAGCGCGGAGTAATCCTCCATTATCTATCCCTCTATTCCAGAGGACGCTGTATTTTTATGTCTCGTCTCGTCCAGTCAGTTGTCAAAGAGGACCGCCAGGTAGCATCTCCGCGTACGCGCCTCTTACTTCACGTGCCCTCGCGTCACTACCCAGAATTGGGAAGGAATTAGGAAAGGGGCAGGGTTTAGGACACTTCACAGGGGTTGGACTTGAAGCGGCCAAACTCGTTTTCACATGAGAATCGAACAAATTTCACATGAGAATCGAACCCGGACCTCAGTTGTGAAAGGCTCGTGACTTCGCTATGTGCCACGAGCAAGCCCTCGCTATGTGCCAGTTGCGAGAGAAGTGGGGAGTTTGGTTGTTTTCGCAAAGGGAATTGGATATTAATTTGGAGTTCTTTTGTCGACGCAAAATAGTTTCTTTTACGGGGGAACGAAAATTTGTTTAGAACGCTCCTTTTACCATTTACTCTTAATTCAACTAATGGTGGCAAAGGAGTGGGGGTAGGTATTCCGGGGCTCAAGAAAACACACACACACAAGAACCCCGAGCAGTTCACGATCTTATTTATTCATTGATTCGTTTATTCATTTATTCATTTATTCATTTATTCATTTATTCATTTATTCATTTATTCATTTATTCATTTATTCATTTATTCATTTATTCATTTATTCATTTATTCATTTATTCATTTATTCATTTATTCATTTATTCATTTATTCATTTATTCATTTATTCATTTATTCATTTATTCATTTATTCATTTATTCATTTATTCATTTATTCATTTATTCATTTATTCATTTATTCATTTATTCATTTATTCATTTATTCATTTATTCATTTATTCATTTATTCATTTATTCATTTATTCATTTATTCATTTATTCATTTATTCATTTATTCATTTATTCATTTATTCATTTATTCATTTATTCATTTATTTTATCATTTATTCATTTATTCATTTATTCATTTATTCATTTATTCATTTATTCATTTATTCATTTATTCATTTATTCATTTATTCATTTATTCATTTATTCATTTATTCATTTATTCATTTATTCATTTATTCATTTATTCATTTATTCATTTATTCATTTATTCATTTATTCATTTTCATTTATTCATTTATTCATTTATTCATTTATTCATTTATTCATTTATTCATTTATTCATTTTATTCATTTATTCATTTTCATTCATTCATTCATTCATTCATTTTCATTTATTCATTTATTCATTTATTCATTTATTCATTTATTCATTTATTCATTTATTCATTTATTCATTTATTCATTTATTCATTTATTCATTTATTCATTTATTCATTTATTCATTTATTCATTTATTCATTTATTCATTCATTTATTCGTATGCGTTTACACCCGTGTTACACCGACCCAGGCTTCCTAGGAAGCCTACCCCCGACGCGGGTCTGGGGACTTGATCGAGCAGGCGTACCTCGTGGGCGGTCTCCTGAATGCGTCAGGGAATTGGTTCTCACTTTCACCGTCAGACGTCGGCCGCAGTTAACTATATCCGAGCGGTCTGGTTGGGAGAAAGTGAGATCTCGTTAGGGTGGGATGTTGTCGACAGGACTTACTTTTGCCGGGCATACCGCCATGGTTCTTTTACATGCCACAAGTGTGACGTGCCTACTGTGAATTTTCCGCCCTTCGAAAATCCGCGCACCTCGGCCGAAATGGAACCCGCACACTGGGGGTTGAGAGGCCAGTACGCTAACCCCTCACCTAGGCGCTATAGTTTACACGCTTTCCCCCATAGAGTGCCCCACACAATATCCCCCCCCACACACACGGAACTGTGCCCCCATACAGTACCTACACGGATAACCCCGATCAATTTCCACACAGTGAATCGATTATTTCTCACATACAGAACACCCGAGTACTTCTCATAATGTGTCCCACTCCCACACAGAAAGTTTCCCCGACTAGTACCTACACACAGAATCCCGACCAGTTTCCACACTTTGAATTGAATGTGCCTTATTTTACGTGGCGAGACTCAAGCCATGAGGCCTGCTCTTCCGTCTGACCACGCAAATTTTGCTATGCTCATTTCACCAACCATGAGAGAAAGAAGGTATTACTTGGGCGACGAAACAGGCGATTTGAATTTAGTTCAGAGGCATCATTTAGGCTTGAGGATCTTTTACATGCAGTAAATCTACTAACATGGGGCAGCCGGCTTTACTTCCCCTCCGAAGGAAGGCGTACGAAGGATTTTTTCGCCCTTAAAAATCCACGGCTTCGAACACGCAAACTTGGGTATTTGGGTATAACAGTCCGATACGCTAACCGTTCCACCATCGTCGCTGTAGACACTGTCATCCACACAGAACTGTACCCCATACAGTACGTACCCAAAGAAACCCGATCAGTTCCCACACAGTGGCTCACACAGTACATCCACAGAAACCCCGATAAGTTCCCATACTGTGCCCCTTGAGGATGTATACAATTTTTCTTAATTCCTTGACCGAAAAAGTAAAAAAAGTGATCTGTGCCTGCAGGAGACCTTGAAGGAGGTGAACAAGGAATTGCAGCCGCAGGCGGCTGGAGTGTCGAGGCGACTGAAGGGCGAACCCAGTCTCTACGACGTGTACAGGGCGATGATGGCAGAGCGAAGACAGTCGCGCCTCTCCGAGCCGGTCAGTCTCTCTTCCCTTCCCATTCCATCCCTTCACATCCCTACCATCATTCCCCATCCCTTCCATCCATTCCCATTCCTTCCCTTCCGTTTCCTTCCCTTCCCTTCCTGTCCCTTCACATCACATCCCTTCCCTTCCTATCCCTTCCCATCCCTGCCCTTCCTATCCCTTCACATCACTTCCTATCCATTCCCATCCCTTCCTTTCCCATCTCTTCCCTTTCCTTCCCTTCCTATCCCTACCCATCCCACACATCCATTCCCATCACTTCCCTTTCCTTCCTTTCCTATCCCTTCCCATCTCTTCCCTTTCCTTCCCTTCATATCCCTTCCCATCTCTTCCTTTTCCTTCCCTTCGTATCCCTTTCCATACCTTCCCTTCCTATCACTTCCCATCCCTTCCCATCTCTTCTCTTTCCTTCCCTTCCTATCCTTTCCCTTCCTTTCCTTCCCTTCCGATTCCATTTCTTCCCTTTCTTTCCCCTCCTATCCCTTCTCATCCCATCCCTTCGTATCCCTTCCCATCCCTTCCCTTTCCTTCCCTTCCTATTTCTTCCCATCTCCTTTTCCTTCCCATCCTAACCCTTCCTTTCTCATTCCTTTCCTTCCTTTCCCATCCCTTCCCATCCACCTCTCTGGACCGCACGAATCTCCTTTCATGAAATCAGCTTAGGTGGCTCGGAGCATCAATTGATGTCACTGCAGTGCTTTTGGCCGAGAAGTCGTAGAGTTAGAATTGGATTTGTGGCAGTATTTTCGACACTAGCTTGTCAGCTAGATCGAATTTAGCCGCTGTCCAAAGGAGAATTGTAGTGGTCAACTGCTCTGATCGGCATTTTTTCCTTGGTTACTCCAATCAACACCTGGCGTATGCCGAAGCTGTATCCGGCTGCATACAGCGTTTCGTAAACCATTGGCAAAAATTGCCGTAATAATAATAATAATAATAGTGATGCTAAAACAGCATGGACTTTCTCTCTCGTACTTTCGCGCAATAATACGGGAAAAGTACTCAAATTTTCGAAAAAGCGTCCTTGAACATGTCAAAATATATCTTCCCTCAAAATATGTCTCACTCGGCATATCAGAAACAGATTTCATTAAGGGAAAATATCTATGATTACTATTTTAGTGGAAGGAACTATTTTGAACTTTTGCAATTTTCGAAAAATTGGGGTATCCAGCAACAAAATGTAATCAAAATTGATGGAGCCATTTTTTTTAGAATTTGGAAAATGTCCGAGGGGCTTTATGTAAAGTACCTCCCAAAATTAAAACATCGGTGTCAAATATCAGGGGCGGCTACATCTACCAGATTGATTGCGGAATATTAATTTTGGAAAAAATCGGCTGAAGAGTTTATTCGCTACCGTTGTTCACAGACGGACAGACAGAAGTTTTGTCTTCATTCGATTTTTAAGGTTTCAAGCACCCACAAAATATAGATCCAGGCTAGACCACGTATTATAGGATTTTTGTAATAAATTTAGCAACTAGATTTACCCACTTTTTTGATACTTTGTAATAAACGTTTTTCTGCCGAAAATTCCCCGTTTTTTCTCGCAGCATTACGTAACTCTCTCTACTCCATAGCGAGAAAAATATAATAATAATAATAATAATAATAATAATAATAATAATAATAATAATAATAATAATAATAATAATAATAATAATAATAATAATGCCAGTCCGGATAGCCGGGATCGCTAAGGCAGTAGTGCCGTGCCGATCTCGGGCGGAAGAATCTGGAGTTCGAGTCCCGCCTCGGGCATGGGTGTGCTTGTGTAAGTCTGTTTGTATGTGCCGTCCATTCATCCTTCATTACCATTATCATTCCACCGTCCATCCCCCAGGACAAACAACCCTGGGGTATATAAATCGGATTCAGCCTAATGCCGATCCCCTTGATTAGTTACACGCAAGACTTGCAAAGTGATAAAATGATACTGAGCCCGTGCAAGTGCATGTCCTGCGTGGTCCAAGATGGCCTGTTCGCAAGCAAATAATAATAATAATAATAATAATAATAATAATAATAATAATAATAATAATAATAGTAATAATAATAATAATAATAATAGTATACTGTAATAATAATAATAATAATAGTAATATACTGGTCAAACATTTGGTCAGAATCTAGTCATCGCAATAGTGAGGCACACTGGATTAAGGACGAAATTAATAATGTTCAAAATATAGATCCGATGCTATATCAAGAGATCACAGTAAAAGACGTCAGCACTGCAATTGCAGAAATCCACAATTGGAAAGCTCCTGGCCCAGAACACATTCACAATTTCTGGTACAAGCAGTTTACAACGCTTCACCATAAGTTGGCTCAGTGCTTCACACAAGTCATGAACAGCCCACAAGACATGTCTTTATTTCTAACCAAAGGCATTACATACATGAAACCCAAAAGTAAAGACACACAGAACCCATCTCAATACCACCCAATCACTTGCCTTCCCACAATGTACAAAATTTTGACTTCATGCATTACCAAGTAAAATCCAAGATTATATTGAGGACAGAGAAATAATGACAGAACAACAGAAAGGTTACAGTCGATTACATAAAGGATGTAAAGAACAACTTCTAACAGATATGGTCATTCTCCAACAAGCACATAAAAACCATAGAAACTTGCACCTGGCATACATTGACTACAAGAAAGCATTTGATAGCGTTCCTCACAGTTGGCTTATTGAAGTTCTCCGCATATACAAAATTAACGAAACCATCATCAAATTTCTGAAACATATCATGACTCATTGGAGAACCACATTGTCCTTAAGGCAGCAAGAGTTAACAATCTCAACAAAAGAGATCAGAATTAAGCGGGGAATCTTCCAAGGAGATTCATTAAGCCCATTGTTGTTCTGTCTGGCTCTAAATCCCCTATCAACACAACTTAACAGTACTCACTATGGCTTCCAAATTCGTAAAAATAAGACCATCCACACCATATCACATCTTATGTATATGGATGACATTAAACTTTACAGTTCAACAGACAGACAGCTTCAATATCTCCTTGAAATAACACGAACTTTTTCTGAAGACATTCATATGAGTTTTGGTATAGACAAATGCAGGACTCTTCACGTAGACAAAACTGGAAAGTTACAGAAGATAGACAGCACACTCAGTGATCAAACGACAATACAGGCAATGGGCGATGAAGAAATATATAAGTATTTAGGATTCGATCAAGCAGCAATCACAGACAACAAGGCAATCAAACAATCTCTAACAAAACTGTACAAATCAAGAATCACTGCGCTCCTGAAAACCAAATTAACAGGTAATAACATGATAAAAGCAATCAACACGTTTGCAGTACCAGTATATACGTACTCATTTGGAATTATACCGTGGAGCGACACAGACCTCGAAGACATCCAGAGACTTACCCGCACAATTTTGACAAAATTCAGACATCACCATCCAAATAGTGCAATAGAACGAGTGACACTCCCACGAAGTGAGGGAGGAAGAGGCTTAATAGATCTAAAGAACTTGTGTTACAGACAAATCCATTCATTAAGGAACTTTTATTACGAGAAGCAGGCAACCTCAGAACTACACGCTGCAATAGTTGAAGCAGACACTAAATTAACCCCTCTTAATCTTAACAACAAACAGCTGGACATTTCATCGTGGGTTACAGACAATAACTGCAAAATAGACATGTGGTCAAGAAAGGAACTCCATGGACGCCATGCAAAGGATCTCAAGCAACCTCATGTAGACTCAAAAGCCTAAAACACTTGGCTAAAATACGGTAATCTGTTTGGCGAAACAGAAGGGAAGGGTTCATGGTCGCTATACAGGATCAAGTGATCAACACTAAAAGTTACAGGAAGCATATCCTCAAACAAACAATAGATGACAAATGTAGAAAATGCCATACAACAGTTGAGAGCATACAGCACATCACATCAGGATGCAAATTAATGGCCCATACAGATTACACCTATAGGCACAATCAAGTTGCAAATATTATTCACCAGAAACTGGCAGCGAAATCCAACCTACAAGAAATGACCTGCCCATATTACAAATATGTTCCCGATACTGTACTTGAAAATTCAAACTTTAAGTTGTACTATGACAGAGAAATTATTACAGATAAAACTATTCACCATAATAGACCAGACATAACTTTTGTAGATAAACAGCAAAAGATTGGCTTCCTGATTGACATAACTGTTCCACAAACAGCTAATCTTCAAACAGCACATGCAGAAAAAATAACAAAGTATACAGAACTAGCAGCTGAAGTCAAGGCACTATGGCATCTCCAAAAAGTTCATATTGTTCCTCTGGTCATTTCGTGTACAGGAGTTATACCAAATAACATTCATAAAAATCTGGAACTTATTCAAATACCAAAATATACCTATAAAATTGTGCAAAAATCGATCATCTTAAACACATGCAGGATTGTTCGAAAATTCCTAAATTGCGACGAAACATGAATTGACCGGTGTCTTGGTTATTAACCCGACACAAAGTCAAATAAAAATCCGGTGAATACCGAGAAAAACAATGTATAATAATAAT
>BLKR01017265.1:0-13621 GCA_011170035.1 Teleogryllus occipitalis
TATGAACACCTTCAATGTTAATGTATTTTCCCAAAAAGTATTTAATAAAATGTGAAAATTTGTATTGTGGTCTAGTGAATAGTAAAGGTAAAATTTCCTTTAGTTCATAGTTCAACTCTGAATGCCTACTAGATAATTCCCTTGTAATTTAGCTGCATCTCTGAAATGAGTATCCTGTTAGTTGCATACACATTCCAATATCAAAAAAATTAGCTCAATATTTCCAAAATGCGTGAAAAATAATCTCTACTGTCTTGAATATTAATTACATCTCTGATAAAGTTCACTTAACCATATGATACCAAGAATTCTAGTTTTGCATCTAAATGTTTGTCACAATTATTTTACAGAGGTAAGTTAAGTACATGTTCGTTTTCTAAAAAAACTCTTACGAAAAGTACCAAGCACCAATTGGATACATTCCTTTTCAACATAGCAATATTATTTCAGTTTTTCGAACACTTAAAAGATATATTCACAATTATTTGTTTTGAATGAGATAGAAACTTATTGTAAATGAAGAGAATTTTGCGTTTAGACAGGACTTCAAATGCGCACAATTTTAACTACCCATCCCCTTTGTTTAAAATTACGTTCGCATAGAAAAGAGCTACCGTAAGCTCTCATTATCCAAATGTCCTTCCAGTATTTTAAAATCTCTACGACCTTACCTTGGCATGACGCTGTGTTGGCGATCTTCCTGCTTCGTATCACGACGCTCCGTCCTTTCGCACGCGGAGGAACCTGAACGGTCCCAGCGGTGGAGGATTCTCTGTTCTCTCGAAGCTTCGAATAAAATGGCCAGACTCGGCACTTAGCACACCCACATAACAAAATCCGACTGCATCTGATTTGCAATTCTCCGAGTGCCCTTCTGGCCAACTCGCGCATCCCCGTCGCCATGTTGCTTGCAAGCACAGCCACCCCGTGCGTCCACGTCCACGGCGGAGGAAAGAATGAGAGGGCGTGGAGGGGCGCATCTGGTGACGTCACTCCGATCGCTCACGCGACTGAAGCGCTCCCATTGGCGGTTGTCGGAATCTCCACACCAGATCGTCTCCCACAGCGCGAGCATTCAATGCAGTTACGGCGATGTGATCGTCCCCGACACCCAGATCACTCTGAGGGACCAGGAGCAGACTACTGCGGTTCACTATTGGGCACCGATTCCGGACAGGAGAACGTCTTGAGGAAATTTATTGCCTCAGAATACTTCCATCCACTTCCTGTGAAACCATCACCACTCAATCCTTTATTTTCAATCAACTCCCTCCAGTTAGTATCTCGTAGGAAGCCCCACATGTTTCTCGCAAGTTCACCTGAAATATTTGAATGTTTTTTAAATTTTTTTAAAATTTTATTTTACGCCAAAAAACAGTATGACGTGCTATGAAGAAAAGTGAATTCTGGACACGTTTTCAAAATTTTGTGATCCCTACACTAAGTCATATACTACTTGAATTTTGAATTTAAAAAAACGCTCCTATGTAATAAAATCTATTTTCAAGAATAAATAAGCAATACATTTTGGACTCTTATCCATGATGTCCTTCAAGGAATCGTCTTCCTGCCGTGACAACATGGAAACGATAATTTGAATAACTATATCTCCCACTGAATTCTATAAGTCGTGCACAGAAAATGAAGTCACATTTATGTCCAGAAAAGGGTCCGTCTCAGCATTTGCTCAATGGATCAGGAAAACTGGACGAAAAACCTGATCGAGATGAGGGTCATTGACCCAGAAGCTGCGAAACAATACGTACTGTTATAAATTGTTTAAAATTATACAGTCCTAATGGTAAATAATACATTAAATATCACTCTTAAGATTGATGTTACTGTCCTTGTGATGCTCAGTATAGTCTCAAATTGTATAGAAACAGTTATGCAGCAGAAACGATTTCACTTTAAATTTAAACTTTTCTATCGAATTTAATTGTTTAATGTCATCTGGCAAAGTGTTGTAAAATAATGTGAAAGTATTGTACGTGAATGTTTTGTAATGAGCTGTTGATACTGTCACCTGGTAAATATGGTTTCTACGTCATGTGTTAAAGTAATAGATATCGGCGTTTTCTGAAAATATATTCCCACCTGACATTTTTCACAAAAAACACTGATTCGTAAATCAACAGACAAGGTAATGGTAAAATTCGTAGACTAATGAAGAGAGGCTTAGAAGAATCACATAGGTGGGACTTGGTTATTATTCGTACAATTCGTTTTTGTAATCTAAAAGTCTGGGAGCTATAAGATGCATATCCCCAGAATATTATGTCATATCTAAGGTGGGAATGAACATTTGTGAAATATTCACAACGAGCAGTATGAAGGCTGACTGAATTTGGAAGAATTCTGAACGCGTAGCATAGTGAACTTAATTTTGTGTTCAATTCATTTAAATGGACGTTCCATTTAAGGTTTGAGTGAATTGAGAGACCGACAAATTTTGTTGTCTTAACATTGGTCAATGGTAACCCTTTATTTTCAATGGAGCACAGAATTGTTTATTTGAAATGGAAAACTGCATTAAAACCGTTTTCTTTTCATTTACTATTAATTTGTTATTTCGGACCCATTTAATGCTAATTATCACATTGGTAGTAATGTTACTTTTAAATTCCATTTCAAAGCAGCTAATCCGTAGGAGATGGTTTATAATAATATCTCCTTTTCCATACATTGATCAGTAACTATCATTTATTTTTTGGGACCATTCTCCTGGATTTAAAAATTTGTTATTGTAACACTTCTACAATTTGTATTTATATTTGTATTGTCTATTTGATGTCTTTGACAATTATATCATCAAAATAATTAGGGCACAATTGGTTTGAGTTATGAAATAAAGTATTTATATAACTCATCTGTGACTAACTCGACAGTTTCAATAACTCTTCAGTAATGAGGGTCCGAAAAACCGAAATGTAGAACTTAAATTTGTTTATAGTATTCTCTAGTCATTATTACATCAAAATGTTAATTGTAATATTGAACAGAGAAGTATTTTGTTTTGTTAAAATTATAATATTTATATACTAAAATTATGATTATGATCATGATTAAAACTTCATTCCCTGCTGAAGTTGTCTTTGAAACACTATGTACTCTGCAGTATTCACAGAAACAATTCAAGGGAAAACAAATTATAGAACGATTACTATTCAGGGACTTTGAATCCTTGGCCGGTAACGCTAAAATTATTTCCATTTTTTGCTTAATTTTTAGGAAGCAGTGGGTCTAGTCAGAACCATCATGACGATTATTAACATTGTATGATGAATTAAAATAATTTTTGACACTTTGGAGTAATAAGATTTTATTCTAAAGCATCTCTCATTGTACATCTCTTTATCACGATATAATTTCCAATGCTTTTATTGAAAAATACTTTTAAAAATTGATGTATTGTGAATTGTACTAGATGTTTGAGAAATGGAATAAAAACGTTAACTGGAGAATAAAAACATTTTTTCACTAATAAAAAAAGGAGAATCTAGTGGTACCATAGAATGGCACAAACTTTCTCTTAGTAAAGTCTTCTCATTTCCTTGATGAGGACTGGCTTCATGGGTTAACCCCATCCTCTCACCTGCTGCCATCTATCGCCGCCCAGAACTCTTTTGACATTTGGCCAACTTTTCAGTTATCTAATTGTAGATCCGAAGTATTACTTCAAGAATATTAATGAAGAGTAAGACCTCGTACCAAATACAAGTTTTCATTGAAAAATTTGATGCCGTTTTTAACAAAATGGCGATTAACCCGGAAGGAGGCGCGCCGTGTTTGGTAACGTATTGAGTCGTGCGGGGTGCCTGAGATAGGAAAACAGCAAGGAATGCACACTTATGTTTGTTTAATAAATGCGCGTGTATTTTAACGATTATATACAAAGTTTGGAAACAAAAAGTAAGTTTTTTTATGAGTTTTCTTTTTCAAACAACTGTCAGAGATGTGTTTCATGTGTTTAATGTGCATATATTCCTTACACATTGTACAGAAGAAAGTAGTTTTTCTGTCTTCATTTCTAGGACAGGCTGTGCATCGTTTCTTCCCTGGTTTCTTCAGCTGAAAATCAGGTGAAGTGCATTTATAGTCCGTGTATTCTGCGGCCATTTCTCGAAGGCGTTTGGATACTATTGGCTGTTGAGAGCGGTGTTCTATTGTGGGCTGAACAAAAGCTTTTCCCAATTGTTTAATGAACGAACGCCTTGTTATATTCTTGTCGGGATTAATAAACAAGAAAATAACATACGCATTAAGGCATGCTACGTATATCAAATGGTAAAATTTCGTATGTTGCCATCTTTTGCTATTCCTTGCTGCACTATACTTTCCCACCATTATATACATTGTTTACTCCTCTTGAATTATTGAAACATGATATGATCTCTGAAAGCTGCTTCTCCCCGGAATCACTATCAATCATCACTAAAATGCATTGAAGAAAGCAAAAAATTTGTTTGTTCTTTTTTGGGACGTACGAAACTAGAGTCATGTCCTTTTGAAATCCAAAAACTCTACTGTTAATTTCTCTCTGCCGTTAATTCACAAATTCTGGCGGTATCTCACGTTTGTTTGATTTGAGAGTTCCGAAAATTGTTATTTTTCTCTCCAATAATGACTTTGTAACTGCTATACTAGAGAACCAGTGGTCCATGCACATGTTGCGATTGAACTTCTCAATTAGTGTCCCTATACGCATCACCACATCATGGGTAGTATTTGAGACCCAGTACCGTCCCTGTGGCTGTTTACCCGCATATACTTTAATGGAAGATGTGTACCATACTCTGGCATCAGTGAGTGCAAAAATGTTTATGCTGTATTTCGCAGGTTTCTTTGGCATATACATGCGAAATAAACCCACAACAACGGTTATTTCATATTTCGTTGGCTCCTTGGCATCCCTTTCCCTACTATAATTTTGTTGTATGGAACGAATGTAAATATTTTTTTGTAATTAAACACAAAATAGCATCACTCAAAAACAATTGGAAACAGTCTGTTTCATATTTTGCACTTTTAGCACTTTGTTTTACTCCCGGCAGATGGCGAATGATGTTGATGGCCCTAGTTGGAACATTCTGGGGCGGCGGTTCTTTACACCAACTGGAACTCCCGTCTCTACCTAAGTAATACGTGTTATTTACATTTACGTCAGAGTCTAAATCTTCCACACCTTCATCATGATCACTATTGTTATCTTCCTTTGTATCTGTGATGTGGTCTGAAATTCCAATACTGTCATTCTCACTGTCATCTGAATCGCAGGTCTCTTCTTCATCACTAGACTGCAGTAGAATCTCACGAATTTTATCCTCGTCACCTATAGTAAGAAAACTTTTCTGAGCCTAAAAACAATTACCACTAGATTGAAAAATATTTTTAGTGACAAGCTAAAGTGAATAAAAACACCTAAATAACTCTTGCTATGGTTTGTGATCGCCGGAAGAATCGCGTCTAGATCGGCAACTGCAGTGAAATGCGTGGCAAGCAGCTGCGACAAAGGGAGGCGCGGGGGGACTGAGTAATCAGATTTCCTTCGTGCTGCAATTACTGGGAGAGGATAGGAAGCCGTTGAATGATAAGCCGCCAGACACGTGCACGAGGCTTTCCTGGAAAGGTACTGAGAGGGTCCGAAGGTTGTAAATAAATCTGAACGCACAGTGGACGTCGAAACAGGGCTGGGTTGACTCAGTCACCCTACGCGCCCACTCCCGGGTTAAGCATTACAATATTTGCGAAATTCGAAGCACTTTTTTACAGGAATAAATTTAGTTTTCGAAAACATCAATTGATGTAATTTGAAGCTTTTCCATTCGTATATGCAATGATGCATTCAAATAGATGTAAATGTGCATATTAACGGCGGGAGAGATGGTTCAAGAAAATTACACTTCTGTAGTTTTTGAAAACAACAACAACAAAGAATACACGAAAATGTCATTAAACAGAGCAATTACTTCTATTAATTGGAAAAGTTTGAAGAAAGAATTTGTTGCCTTTTTGAGAAAATTTTGAAAAATGTCCGGGGAGCTTAATGTAATTTTAAAGAATGATGTTCTAAATTTCAAGGCTTCATCTAGAGCCAGATCGACAGGGGATTCTATTAGGAAAAGATTGTACGGATGGTTTAGGCGCTAGTAGGGTTAACAGACGGACTGACGGGCGGTTTTTAAAAAATACACTTTTTGTTTTACAGGGGACCAGAAAAAGAATTTCCGTTGAAGTTTCGAAATCGATTTTCCGCACCCTTACTTTGTTTTCTCTACTCTACGTATATCACTCCGTTCATACGAATGTGTACGAAGAAAGTAACTACAGATGCTACAAAATGGCACGGACATTCTCGTAGTTATATTTTTTAATTTCCTTGGTGCGGACTGGCTTTACGGTCTTGCCGCATCCTCTTGCAAGTTGACATCTACCGCCGTCCGAAGTTAATTATTTGAAAACTTTCTTAGCTCTTCGGTTTCCAAAGAGAAGACCCGAAATATTATTTTAAGAATATTAAAGAACAGTACAACCTTGTTCTATATAAAAAAAATATTGAAAAATGTGAAGACGTTTTTAAGAACATTGCTACTGAGCATTAATATAAATGCAAAATTTGGAGCTCTTTTTCACAAAAAGATATCGAGTTTTCGAAAAGCCTCAATTTAAGCCATTTGAAGCACTTCCGCCTCAAATGCAATAATGTAAACAAATCGATAAAAATATGCAAATTAACGCCGTGAGAGAAATTTCAAAAAATTACATTTGTGTAATTTTTGAAAAATGAAAAATGCACCGACATTAATTTTATGTCATTAAAAAAATGCAATTCATTGGAAAAGGGTGAAGAAAAAAATTGGGAGCCATTTTTGAGTAAATGGCGTTTTGACGTTTCTCAAAATGCTGAATTTGGAGATCATTTTCACCGAAAACAGTTGATTTCTCGAGAAACTTTATATGAAATTATTTCAAGCAAAGTTGCTCTTAAATTCAATATTGTGAAAAAATTCCCTCTCATATAAATATTACGGAAAACAGAGACAAGTCAAAAATATTATATTTTTATAAATTTAAAAAAGAATTTATTTTTATAAATTTAGATAAGAATTTATTGAAATATATGACTTTTATGTCATCGTATAGGGTTTGTTTGGCACTAACCCTACCAAAAATTTAAAGAAAAAATTGGAAAAGTTTTTGAGAAAATCGTATTGTATTTTTTTATATTTGCAAATATTGCAGGCACTATTGCACAAAAAAATTTTACAATAAATGCTACTGACCTTAATGAAATAAATATTTACGGACAATGAACTTCATTTGAAGGAAAAAACCTGTCTTTAATTTAGTAGTTGTGGGAAGACGCCGAAAAAAATTCAAACTTTTGCAATGACTAGCAATTTAAGGGTACTTCACATGAAGCCTAAAAACATTTTCAAAATCTTGTCAAAAAGAGCACAAAATTTTTAGATTAAATCTGCCATCCGATATTGTAAAAAGTGCTTAAAACAATGGCGGTGGTCTCATATTTGTTGAAATCACAGAATTTTTGACAATTGAATAAGCGCAATTTTTTTTCCGTTTTCCTACAACTATAATATTGAAGATAGACTTTTTTCTTAATACATGATCCTTAAAGGACAATCTTGAAATAAGTTCATGTTCAGTATTTTTGAAAATATGAGCACTTCCCGTGTACTTTTTGTGAAATTTTACGCAAACGATAGGCATCTTTTTTGTGAAAAACCGCTCCAAATTTTTTCCTTAAAGGCTCTAGCCGGATAAGGGAGGTTTCAGGCCTTTGTTAGCAATTCGACTGAGCCTTTTCTCACATGTTTGGATGTAGAAAATATTATTTTTAAAATATGAGTCTAAAATATCCATGTGGTAAGTACTTAAAGCGAAAAACCGTTTTTCGTATTTAAATTAAGAAAATAATAATTGTATGGCATTTATTTTATTTCTTTGCTTCTGATGTGAACATTGCCGTAATTATTGTTTAAAAATTAACTTTTAGATGACTTACGATTCATAAATAGAGGGATAAATTGATTAAAATAGTATTTTTAATAAAATTGTTAAACAATTTATTTTTTAATTATAATTCACCTAGTTCATAAACTTCCAGAAGGAGTTTCAGATAGTGCTACTTATGTAGACAATTTTATACGCTTTTGAGTGCTTAAACAAGCAAATGTCTAGGATTTGGTGTACGGCCTAGCGGACCAATTTCCTAACCATTCTTTTTTACGATCTCCGTGTCTTAAAATATAGAATATGATTTATAAATACGTAATACTTTAAAAATTAAAAAAAAATAATAGAAAATGTCTTAGTATTGTTGGAAATCTTTACCGTACATCAAATAATATTTTTTATTCAAAATAAAAATGCTTTATTTGTCATAAAATAGTAATTAAACGTACCTGTAATTTTACTTCATTTATAACAAATTCATTCAAATTATAAAGCTTCGTACTTTGATTTTTGTTTCTATTGTTTTTAATATCAACACTCATACACCACACATTAAGAAATCTGAATGGTTACAATTACTTAATTATATGTCGAACAAATGTAATAGTATTTTACGCAAGCAAATTAGTCAATTCTGTCCGCCAGAAGAACGTTTGTTTGCATTTACTGGATTAAATTAGAAACAAATTCAAGAATTGCAACAAAAGTTAACTTCCATGAGAAACATGAAAAACAGATTTTCTTTCCAGGCCATACTCGTTTTTTAATTAAACCACAAACGGGAAATTCGAATAATATCTTAGCATCAATTTTGGGTTTAAAAAGCAAACAAATTGTATCGAATTTCTGCGAATCTGTTACGGACTAATATCAGAAAAATGTTTTACCATATGAGTTTAGTGACGATGCTTGTAACACAAAAGTAATTGATCACACGTCACCCTATGTAAATAGTTTGCATAATTTGAATTATCGATTATTGCTTATAATGGACGGTAGATATACATAAGGCTCGAAAAAGTGCTAATAATAACTACCAAAGAAAATGCTTTTCCGGACAGAAAAAGGTTTCTTAATACAAATAGTTAACGATTTGCACTACTGACAGATATATTGTAGAAATTGGTGGTCCGTATTTAGCAACTAAATATAGTTCTATACTCAAGTTTATGTTGTCTATTCCTAACGGTACAAGCAACAATTTGAAGAAAGGCGAGGCTGTTATATTCTATCGGAGATTAAGGGACATACGACACATGTTATTAGATAATAGTTTTATTGTACTTTTGCCGACTTTAAAAGGTAATGGAAATCAGTTGACGGCGGAGGAATCAAACAAATCTCGACTCGTTACAAAATTACAGTGGATTGTAGAAACCGTTCATGGCATTATAGGGAAAAAAATTGAATTATTACACTATCAACTAGATAATAAAATATTACCTGTTGTAGAAACTTATGTTAAAATAGCATGTTTAATCAACAACTTGTATGGGAAACGGTTGTATCCTGACGAAGGATTTAACCGATCCAAACCTTAAGTGACTAGGTTTTGCTCCCTTAAAAACGATCCAGACCGCATATGACAGAGTGTTGGTCCTTGAAAACGTGATCGTCGAGCCGAAAAACCTCATGAACGAGACTAGTTTAATATTAATCGCTTTAACTCTACTCTGAATCGTTTCAGTCCTTAAGTGATGAGACTCTTCCTTAAGAAAAAACGATCCAGACCCCAAGTGACGAGAGTCTTGCTCCTAGAAAACACGATCTTTGACACGGGGACCCCTATTAACGACACTCTACCTTTGTACAGACTCGCTTTGACTCAACTCTATATCGATCGAAGCCGTAAGTGACGAGACGTTTGCTCCCTTAAAACGCGATCATCGTCCCAACGACCCTCATTAACGAGACTAGCTTCATAATGACTCGCTGTAACATAAATCAATATCGTTCCAAAACTTAAGTGACGAAATGCTCTGTGAGAAACGATCCAGACCCCAAGTGACGAGAGTTTTTCTCTTCGTCAACCGGCGACCCTCATTAACGAGATTCTAGCTTCATAAAAACCCTCTTTAACTCTATACCGATCCGAAGCCTAAGTGATTTGATTCTTTCTCCCTGAAGAACGATCTAGGACCCAAGTGACGAGAGTTTTTCTCTTCGTCAACCGGCGACCCTCATTAACGAGATTCTAGCTTCATAAAAACCCTCTTTAACTCTATACCGATCCGAAGCCTAAGTGATTTGAATCTTTCTCCCTGAAGAACGATCTAGGACCCAAGTGACGAGAGTTTTTCTCTTCGTGAACCGGCGACCCTCATTAACGAGATTCTAGCTTCATAAAAACCCTCTTTAACTCTATACCGATCCGAAGCCTAAGTGACTTGATTCTTTCTCCCTGAAGAAAGATCTAGGACCCAAGTGACGAGAGTTTTTCTCTTCGTCAACCGGCGACCCCTCATTAACGAGATTCTAGCTTCATAAAAACCCTCTTCACTCTATACCGATCCGAAGCCTAAGTGATTTGATTCTTTCTCCCTGAAGAACGATCTAGGACCCAGTGACGAGAGTTTTCTCTTCGTCAACCGGCGACCCTCATTAACGAGATTCTAGCTTCATAAAAACCCTCTTAACTCTATACCGATCCGAAGCCTAAGTGATTTGATTCTTTCTCCCTGAAGAACGATCTAGGACCCAAGAGACGAGAGTTTTTCTCTTCGTCAACCGGCGACCCTCATTAACGAGATTCTAGTTTCATAAAAACCCTCTTTAACTCTATACCGATCCGAAGCCTAAGTGACTTGATTCTTTCTCCCTGAAGAACGATCTAGGACCCAAGTGACGAGAGTCTTTCTCTTCGTCAACCGGCGACCCTCATTAACGAGATTCTAGCTTCATAAAAACCCTCTTTAACTCTATACCGATCCGAAGCCTAAGTGATTTGATTCTTTCTCCCTGAAGAACGATCTAGGACCCATGTGACGAGAGTTTTTCTCTTCGTCAACCGGCGACCCTCATTAACGAGATTCTAGCTTCATAAAAACCCTCTTTAACTCTATACCGATCCGAAGCCTAAGTGACTTGATTCTTTCTCCCTGAAGAACGATCTAGGACCCAAGGGACGAGAGTTTTTCTCTTCGTCAACCGGCGACCCTCATTAACGAGATTCTAGCTTCATAAAAACCCTCTTTAACTCTATACCGATCCGAAGCCTAAGTGATTTGATTCTTTCTCCCTGAAGAACGATCTAGGACCCAAGTGACGAGAGTTTTTCTCTTCGTCAACCGGCGACCCTCATTAACGAGATTCTAGCTTCATAAAAACCCTCTTTAACTCTATACCGATCCGAAGCCTAAGTGACTTGATTCTTTCTCCCTGAAGAACGATCTAGGACCCAAGGGACGAGAGTTTTTCTCTTCGTCAACCGGCGACCCTCATTAACGAGATTCTAGCTTCATAAAAACCCTCTTTAACTCTATACCGATCCGAAGCCTAAGTGACTTGATTCTTTCTCCCTGAAGAACGATCTAGGACCCAAGTGACGAGAGTTTTTCTCTTCGTCAACCGGCGACCCTCATTAACGAGATTCTAGCTTCATAAAAACCCTCTTTAACTCTATACCGATCCGAAGCCTAAGTGACTTGATTCTTTCTCCCTGAAGAACGATCTAGGACCCAAGGGACGAGAGTTTTTCTCTTCGTCAACCGGCGACCCTCATTAACGAGATTCTAGCTTCATAAACGCCCTCTTTAACTCTATACCGATCCGAAGCCTAAGTGACTTGATTCTTTCTCCCTGAAGAACGATCTAGGACCCAAGGGACGAGAGTTTTTCTCTTCGTCAACCGGCGACCCTCATTAACGAGATTCTAGCTTCATAAAAACCCTCTTTAACTCTATACCGATCCGAAGCCCAAGTGATTTGATTCTTTCTCCCTGAAGAACGATCTAGGACCCAAGAGACGAGAGTTTTTCTCTTCGTCAACCGGCGACCCTCATTAACGAGATTCTAGCTTCATAAAAACCCTCTTTAACTCTATACCGATCCGAAGCCTAAGTGACTTGATTCTTATCCCTGAAGAACGATCTAGGACCCAAGGGACGAGAGTTTTTCTCTTCGTTAACCGGCGACCCTCATTAACGAGATTCTAGCTTCATAAAAACCCTCTTTAACTCTATACCGATCCGAAGCCTAAGTGACTTGATTCTTTCTCCCTGAAGGACGATCTAGGACCCAAGTGACGAGAGTTTTTCTCTTCGTCAACCGGCGACCCTCATTAACGAGATTCTAGCTTCATAAAAACCCTCTTTAACTCTATACCGATCCGAAGCCTAAGTGATTTGATTCTTTCTCCCTGAAGAACGATCGAGGACCCAAGGGACGAGAGTTTTTCTCTTCGTCAACCGGCGACCCTCATTAACGAGATTCTAGCTTCATAAAAACCCTCTTTAACTCTATACCGATCCGAAGCCTAAGTGATTTGATTCTTTCTCCCTGAAGAACGATCTAGGACCCAAGGGACGAGAGTTTTTCTCTTCGTCAACCGGCGACCCTCATTAACGAGATTCTATTTTCATAAAAACCCTCTTTAACTCTATACCGATCCGAAGCCTAAGTGTTTTGATTCTTTCTCCCTGAAGAACGATCTAGGACCCAAGTGACGAGAGTTTTTCTCTTCGTCAACCGGCGACCCTCATTAACGAGATTCTAGCTTCATAAAAACCCTCTTTAACTCTATACCGATCCGAAGCCTAAGTGATTTGATTCTTTCTCCCTGAAGAACGATCTAGGACCCAAGGGACGAGAGTTTTTCTCTTCGTCAACCGGCGACCCTCATTAACGAGATTCTATTTTCATAAAAACCCTCTTTAACTCTATACCGATCCGAAGCCTAAGTGACTTGATTCTTTCTCCCTGAAGAACGATCTAGGACCCAAGGGACGAGAGTTTTTCTCTTCGTCATCCGGCGACCCTCATTAACGAGATTCTAGCTTCATAAAAACCCTCTTTAACTCTATACCGATCCGAAGCCTAAGTGACTTGATTCTTTCTCCCTGAAGAACGATCTAGGACCCAAGTGACGAGAGTTTTTCTCTTCGTCAACCGGCGACCCCTCATTAACGAGATTCTAGCTTCATAAAAACCCTCTTTAACTCTATACCGATCCGAAGCCTAAGTGATTTGATTCTTTCTCCCTGAAGAACGATCTAGGACCCAAGTGACAGAGTTTTCTCTTCGTCAACCGGCGACCCTCATTAACGATTCTAGCTTCATAAAAACCCTTAACTCTATACCGATCCGAAGCCTAAGTGATTTGATTCTTTCTCCCTGAAGAACGATCTAGGACCCAAGGGACGAGAGTTTTTCTCTTCGTCAACCGGCGACCCTCATTAACGAGATTCTAGCTTCATAAAAACCCTCTTTAACTCTATACCGATCCGAAGCCTAAGTGATTTGATTCTTTCTCCCTGAAGAACGATCTAGGACCCAAGTGACGAGAGTTTTTCTCTTCGTCAACCGGCGCCCCTCATTAACGAGATTCTAGCTTCATAAAAACCCTCTTTAACTCTATACCGATCCGAAGCCTAAGTGATTTGATTCTTTCTCCCTGAAGAACGATCTAGGACCCATGTGACGAGAG
>BLKR01017266.1:0-13600 GCA_011170035.1 Teleogryllus occipitalis
TTTTTTATTCAAATATTTTCTGATACAGCGTACATAGCCACTTTACAGAATTGTTTGCTTATATAATGTATACAATAATATACAGACAAAAATAAGAGGGAGGATGACCCCACTGGGTTCCTCTACAATAAATCAGGTCGGGGTGCTTGGGAATTATTGCGGTGGTTTGTGGAATGGGTGAGATAACGGCGCTTATGATATGGAAAAAGCGTAGGAGTTACGGAGGGCGGAATTTATCTTTGGGGAATCTGGACGGGATGCGGGTTAGATGAGGATGAGTGGTTTTTCCTAGTGAGAAAATCGGTTGGAAGGGAAGGTTATGAAGCTTGTTGTAAAATCTTTCGGAGAGGCGGGCGATGTGCTGGGCGACTGTAGGGAATTTCAGATCATTGTGAATTTGATCATTAGATATGTACCATGGGGCATTTAAGGCAGTGCGGAGGACTTTATTTTGTAGGGTTTGGTTGAAGCTTTATTGTTGAGGGGGCAGCACCTCCCAGATACTGTATCTATTAAATTACGAAAATGTTTATGGCCACGCATGAAACGTAATTTCTATTCTTTTAGGATAATTACATTATTCGTTTGATATTACAAATTATTAGTTACACATGCTGACTAACGTTCAAAGAGCCATTTTAATGTACTCGAATAAATATCACGAGAACTATTGTTGAAATGAGTGCATTTTCTTCGTGCACAGAGGGCCTCGGGTCAACGAAGACGATTCAGATTCATTCCTGTGCTTAGAATCCTACGCCTCCTCCCCTATTGAAACTTACTCTATTTCTATTGGAGAGTAGAAAACTATTGCACATTACGAACTCAGGATATTAAGTCATGCAGGTCAATGTTCCGAATCACCAGTGTTACAGAATCCGCCAAACCTTGGATGTAAATCATGCGACGTAGAAATCGTTCACTAGTGTATCTGTATTAAACTGACCTAATGTTATCACGCATCAAATGGAGCGACCGAAACTTCTGAACTACTTCTTTAAAAATGAACGAAGAAGCGGATGATTTAACAATATTTGGAGCATACTATATCAATTGCCATACAATTATTTCAAGACCTGTCGGCTTCCCCAGAAATATTAGGACCTAAACCGTGGCCCATTTACCCGTATTTCAAGGCCGCTGTAATTGTCGGCACTAACAAAAATGAATGTCCTGAACCTTAGACATACGAGGCAGCTGATATAACTGGATTTGTTCTGCCTGAGGCGGTCTTAAAATATATCCATTCTCTTTACAACACATTATAATTTGAACCTTCACTCGTGCGAACATTTCGCATTTTTTTAATTGTGGTTTTAGATGTTAAAAAAGCTTCATTCTGAAACCCAATCCCGAAAGTGTCTGATAAACTCTGCTACGAAGAGGACCTCTCCTCCAAAAATGTTGAAAAAGTCTCACTTTGTAAATTGCGGCAGAAGAAACACAATTTGTGTCTATTTCAGGAAAAGCAAGTTTTAAATGTCTCGGACTCACAGTTTGCAAGTCATGCTCGATGGCAGAGATCCCGCGAGCAATCTCTGCAATCGGCTGACGTCACAGAGGTTACACTGCACGCCGACTCGAAATGTGGACTTCCTAGCTTTGTAACGAGTAGTGTCTTCACCAAAAAATATCTTCACATTGGTGGAGCTCAGGGTAATAACGATATATCTTATCAGCACTTACATATTCAGTAAGAAGTATGAAAGTAAACTCCTGTCATATCATTCATTTGATACATCATACACTGATTGAAATGGGATATTGCAAAACCCTCAAACAATTGTCCCGAATGAAAGTAAACGTAAACAAAAACAGAAAAAGGTAATTTTTTCTCAAAACGAACGTCGGTTCAGATTGGCCGTTCTAATTCTGAGCGCCTTCTTTCGTCTAAGAAAGTGCATAAGAAAACAAAAAAAATCATTATTAACGCAGGCACAACAAATTTCCGGGCGATTACAATCCCTAGCTCGCATTACGCTACCCAATGTTTTCTGAACAGAGATCGTATGCGCAGATGGCTCTACTACGCATGCGCAGTGCCTCCCTTCTCGTGAGTCTCGCTCGGGCTTTATCGCTCGTCGAGTGCATAGATATCTCACGCAAAGTCTAGCGTATGTTGGAACGTAATGTGTTGCGGTAGCATGTCCACACGCGCTATCACTGTATCATAAATCAGCGAACTATTAGTTTTTCCTCTTAAATCTTTTTGATGCACGACTGGGCGGGAATTTCCTCACAAGCAACAGCACATTTACGAGACTTTGTGCGGATGAATTCTTATAACTAGGGGGCGGATTTTGATGACCTTAAACATCGCCAAAAATGAACAATAAAATGCTCTTAAAATATTTTCAAAATGCCCTAAAACCAAAGAAATTTGACGCACAAATGTGTTTAAACTTTCAAACTTTTGGTTTGGACTCTTCTTTACCAGAATACCTCTGTCTTTAGAAGTCGGCTGAACGGCAAATAGCGCTGACAGGTGTTACAGGAACCTTAGATTAAATATTCACACCGGCTGGCATTGCAACTTCTGAGCGACGAAATCGAATAGGCTATCAGGTATAGGTGCTCAGGAATTCTGTGGAGAACATTTTCTGCATCTCGTAAATATTATTTGAAGCAAGTATCATTAAAATGATATTAAAATCGATTGAATCAGCGAAATATTCATTAAAAATGATGGAAAATGGTAAAAAATGACTTACTAGTCGAAATCGACGGAAAAAATGCAAAAAAATGAACTATGAGAATGTGTTATTTCCTTTTGTCACAACATAAATTAATTTGTATACTAAACAGCATTTCCCTAAAGGGAAAAGAAAAAATGACATTTCATTAAAATGAAATGTCATTTTTTCTTTTCTCCCCCCTACTTATAACTGTAACAAAACTACTTTTATACTTAACGCCACATATACTGAGGGCATCTCTGCAACGCCGACTATGACAACTGAGACCGCTGTGACAAAGTGGCAATGCGTTACTTCCTCTTTGGATGACGGTGCGAGTATATGCGTAAATGACTTGTGTGCGTGCGTATGCATACTAGTGGCGGTGTGCCCTACTGCGTGCACAACTCAACCAACTCCAGTGGAGGCAATGAATTATATATTTTTTTTAAACTAATATCACACTTAGTACATCGAGTTACAAACAGGAGACCGAGGGTACTCCCACAGGAGACCTCCAATCAATAGTTTTCTATGTCTACGCGAATATTTCAAGGCAGAAAAGGTGAACGGCGGAATGTTATTACCTCTCGACAATGTTGTGGGTGGAGTTGCGGCTGCACTGCAGATGGGCCCAATAGAGAACGAAGCCACCCAGAGCTGACGCCTCACGTTTTCAACGCGGTGTGGGAAGCGATAAAGTTCGGTTGTGGCGAAGGTTATGAACATGATATCAAGACGTGTCATCGCCTGTCGGTAAATGTACGCTAGGGTACGTTGGGTCAGGCTGGGGCGGCTTGCCTCAGGAATGGGAGTGCTGTGGAGTGCAGCGGTAGTTTCTGGAGGAGTATGTAAATAAACGTTGTAATATATAGTCATTGTAAAAAAACTTGTACAAAAATCTCCGTGTCTGTTGTTTTTCACATCACGACGACGTAACAAATGGCGGCGGTCATTCGGGTTGCACTACTCTCTGTATCTAGGGACTCTAAACGGAGCAAACCGGGAGCGCCATCTTGCGACCCGACAGTGAGGGGGCGGTGGGGGGAGCTGTGCTTGTCGAGGTCAGGGCACCGCCTCTTGCGTAACGGCAGCTGCGACCACTGCAGCGCTAGCCTCACACTCTCTCGGTCCGAGGATGCAGCGCCTCTGACCGGAAGGTCCTAGGGTTCGAGTCCCGACTGTGGCAGGATTTCTACTCAACCTCCTCAGCTAGGTCGAATTCAGTCGCTGACTGGAGAACAATTATAGCGATAGTTTTCCGTGGTTTTGCCGATCAATATCTGGCGAATGTCGCAGTAGTACCTTAACAAACGGGCCACGGACCGCACGCGATCTTTCCTCCTTTTTCATCACCCCTTATTTACGTACCCTTTTTCAACACCCCTTACTTACGCGCACTTACATTTACATGCACTATACTATCACTTGTCGGGGGACCAGTCGAGTGCATCGGGTGTGTCCCTTCTGGGGCGGTGCTCCGCTGGTGGGAGATACTTGGTTGGAGAAAAGCTCACAAACCAACGTGTAGTTCGGCGCCGGATCTCGCCATCCAGCGGGGAAAGATCACCGGCATCTCGCGCGATAAAAAAATGTACTGCACTTACAGCAGATGTACCACATGGGACTAATGGCCTTAGCAGTTGCCGCGCCCAGAAACACTAATCGATCAACCAATTAATCAATCAATTAATTAATTGTGGCGTAGCGCAGCCTTGAGCTCGCTCTCGCTGGAGGTGTCCTCGGCGCGTCCTCGTGCGAATCTCAACGCCATCGAGCAATGCGATCGCAGTTCTCGCAATCGCTCTTACAGAGAATGCGGCGTGTCTATTAAGCTGCAGCTGAAAGCACCTATTCAAAAAGAGAGGGAAACGGCGGAGAAAGAAAAGTATTGAATTGAATTGGCCTCATTTTACGTGGCGAGACTCAGGCCATGAGGCCTGCTCTTCCGTCTGACCACGCAAATTTCGCTACGCTTCTTTCACCAACCATGGAAGAAAGAAGGTATTACTTGGGCGACGAAACAGGCGATTTGAATTTAGCTCAGAGGCATCATTTAGGCTTGAGGATCTTTTACATGCAGTAAATCTACTAACATGGGACAGCCGGCTTTACTTCCCCTCCGAAGGAAGGCGTACGAAGGATTTTTTCGCCCTTAAAAATCCACGGCTTCGATCGGGTTCGAACCCGCAAACTTGGGTATAACAGTCCGATACGCTAACCGTTATACCATCGCCGCCGCCACTGGGTCGCCACTGGGCCGCCTGTAAGGTGAATGTTTTAGAGAATTCTCAGGATTCCCAAGATTTGTGGCGCAGGTTTCACGTCTCCTGCCAGGTAACTAAAATTTAGATGTGAGTTGATGTGACTGCTGATTGATCCAAAAATTAATATTCTGGAAGAAACAGATCAATATCGAGACTATTAAACACTCAGCATTCAAATATGACAATTACATTTAAATAATAAATATGTCAAACATGAAAAGTATGACTATCACTTTTGAAAGCTGAGTATGTAATAGATTGGATCCAGTGGTCTTTTCCGTCCCTCATGTATACTGATATTTAGATTAATTTATACATTACAAAAGGTCTTGTGGATTGCCGGCAGATATATACAATAAAAATAATATTCATAAAAAGAGACAAAAACACTTGAGAAACAGAACGGAAACGAAACGAAGCCAATTACAGCAATTAGAGATACTAAATTACCTTTTGTTGTTCATTTTATATTTCATTGCATGCCATTATTTTTTGTCGCTTCACTTTATTTATTTTCGGTTAGAATGGCGAACATTCGATTCTAATGGATGTTTTGCGTACGCGGTCAAGGTTCCATTCCTGACGACGTCTGAAGTTTAACAATTGGGTGGTTGGTTGATTGCTTTTTGTCATAGTTAATTGGGCTAAACGAACTACCCTGCTGCTTATTTAAGACATCGAGATATCGGCTGCTCTGCTTGATCATTTCGGTGTATTTCAGCGATGCGATTTCGTTTATGCGCATGTCGCAGCAACGCCTTAAAACGAGTCTGCTTAATTGAAAGATGTAGGTCGAGAGTGCTCGCAATGCCAGCTGCAGTGGCCCACGTGCCACACTTCCTTCACTAGTCTGAGCCGATCGCGCTCGACCGCATCCCCTCCCGATTGGATCCGGTGACACGCAGATAAATGCATGACTTGGGCACTCCAATAGACCGCTCACTTGCATCGTCGTTCCATAAACAGTGAACCATGCACCGCGCGCTATCTCGTCTTCAAGCCATACTTAAGGATCGGAAGATGGATTGATTCCCATTCCGAAACTGCCCCTCACTTGAAAGAGTCATCTTGAAAGAGTCATTTATCTTGAAAGAGTCTTGAAAGACTGTTCAAACGCGTATATGCGGTGAGTCATTTTATACGGTAAGAAAACTCCAGCGTGTCTTTTCTAATATTAACAATGAATAAAACGTTTCCCATTTTGGCCTCAGGAACATTCTCGTAGAGTGTTTTTTTCTCTTTGTAGATTTCCAATCTTGTTGCAACCTGTATTTTACCGAAACATAGTGGGCATTGCTATGACTGGAAGTGCTGTGGTAGATTGGGGAGGTCATTAGCGTTATTTGGAAATAAGAATTGCATAGTAATTCGAACTAGCGACTAGCAGACCAAGTTTCTCATGTCATTACGTTGCGCGATTTCTCCATACATGAGTGCCATAATATGCACTTTCATTCCGCCAATTAATTTCATCGTTTGTGTCTAAAAAAAGGGAGATTTTGTGTTGCAATACTGAGAAATGTCCTCAGCACTTCAACTCATTTTAAGTACAATTTTTCGAAACATTAAAGGTGAAAAGGAACCGTCAAGATACTGCTATGAAGAAACGAAGCCTTTCTCAGGAAATTACGTAAATAATTGTCAAGTTAAAATACGAGAAGACGTTAGTGTGTTTTATTTACCGCGTGAAATGACTCGTCTTAGTCCAAGGCAGGAACGGGTATGTAGCGTCAAAGAAAAATAGTAGTGCGAAAACAGAACATACTTTCTCGTATTGTTTGTAAGAGGTACGTTATATTATAGTCCTTGTTAAACGCACAAATGTGTTTTCAAGCAGCAAGTATTTCCCCCGATTGTATTTCGAACTTGATGTGTCGGCCCCGCGATTGTCTTAACCGTTACACACAAGTGCAGGTTAAATATACCAGTGCTGGCAAAGTGTCTCAGATATTTGGAGAAAAACTCTTTTTTCTCATCAAAAATCTCCAAGACGTATTTTAACAATTCTACTACGAGCGAAGATTACATACTACGTATATGAGCAAGAAAAGCTCCCGTTCGGTACCAGGAACCCATAAAATGATTTTTTCTCTCTAAAATCTAAAATCGGTAATTTGTTTGCAGAATTACCTATCGTTTTCTCTACCTATTGCCTACATCTCCTCTATTGCTATATCTATAGGTAACTAATAAATTATATTATATGTCATGAGTTAATGACCCTCTGTTACACGGCTTCCTACTTCGAATCACAAGGAAAAAATAAACTTTGTGTGCATATTTTAAACACCAAACATGCTCCTGAATACAGAAAGTCCGAAAATAACAGTTCTGACCTCAGTAACTTGTGCGGCGAATTTCTCCCCTTTCCCGTGCCACCATCGAAGAATTCCCTCTTTCGGCCTCCCCTTTTCTCGTACACTTCTCTTCTAAACAAATTTCTTCCTTTCCCCCAAAATTGCTTAACAAAAAGCGTCTACCTCTTAACCCTGTAATGGTAACGTTGGGTCTACAAGACCCAAATCAAAATTTATTTCAACGTATCTTGAAATGGAAACTCAGCACTTAATTGAATTTTCGTCTACCTTTCAAAATAATGATTTTATTTAGAATTATAATCAGTACTGTACATTTCATTGTCAGTCATTGTTGAGTGAAAGAAATTTGGGACGTAAGTAAACTTGGTTCAGACTGACCCATCGTTACCCCCTCATATACTTCTTGCTACAATGATTAGACGGTTTCTTAGCACTTGATTTCCGAACAGTGTGTGTTAGTGATAACTTTATAGATTGATTGAAATGAATGAAGAACATAGAGCTAGAGGTGGGTGAAAAAGTTGAATGATAGAGGAAGTACTAAATGCATCGAGTGAACATGAAGATGCGTAACGAGAACTCTGTTTATAATGTGAACACGATACTGATAGTATGGCAGAAGGTAAACTACGAAACAGTGAATATTGATACCAATTGCAGATCAATACAACCAAATGGAGAAAAGCAGTTGGTAATATAATTATTCGCACGTGTAGTAGCAATATTATTCTCATCACACGTTTACCAGCAGTGTCGCAGTTTGCAATACAAACTCAAATGAAGAAATGCTGTGTTATGATTTTGTCTAAAGATCGATTGTAATTTGTTTTATTGTTCATCTGTAATAAATATATTTTGCTAAGAAATAATGAAAGTTCATTTCTATAAACAATTCAGAAGAAACGTTTCAATGGATCAACTCAGACCCAACGTTTCCATTGATGAAACATTCTTACATGTTACCACTATACAAGTTGTAGGGTTGTTTTAGGTTTTTGTAGGGTTAACAACCCACTCGAACCAATGTGGTTTGACACCACGACCCTGATACAGGCGATCGAATGAGTGTTATATGAAACTTCTTTCCTTGGTAATGTGAATTAATGAATATTCAAGTTATCTGAGAAATCCCTGGAAGTTCCCCTTGAGAACAATTCAGAACGTCACCACGCGACTCGAACCCAGAATCCTTAGTCCCATGTGTTTCTTTGTAGTTCCCCCTCTCAAGGGTCACTTGTTGAATGTAAAAGTTAATCTGATGTAGCTGATATGTCGATATCGTTGCTTTAGTTACCATAATGAAGGTAATCTAATATTATTATTATGTCGTTAATGATTAACTCATTTGCCTAATGATATGTAATGATTACGTGATGTTCGCATTTCAATCAGTAATTTTATTGAAATTATGTAATTCGATAAATTCGTTAATAGATAATGGGAGTGCAAGTGTTTGCATATAATGAAAGTATTCATGATTATAGCGGTAGAGATGGCGGCAAAGTTTATTGTATGCGGAGTGTGAGTAGAGGTTGGGAGTAGACGTGAGGGATGAGGAGATGCGGGGATCGGAGTCTGAAACGGGTCGCCTTTTTTATTGCTCTCGTACCGCTCTGATAAGTGTCAAAAATAGTGCAACAGTAGGGCAACAATGACTTTTCGTCTATCCATGTGGCGGTCGCTGATAACAGAGGACAGCGGAGATAAACGCGCAGTGTTCGGAGCAACCGCGGGGCTACCACTCGACAAATTTCAGAGAGGTGATTAGTGGTACACCGGATGTTTCAAGGGTATTGTTCATCTCGAAGAGTAACGGATGGAGATGCTGAGTTGAAAACTATTTCCTGTGGGAGTGGGTTTATTCACGTCTTGACGAAGGAGGGAGTGCAAAGAAAGTTCTCATGTGCTTTCTTCTATCTCCAATTATCTGTCTCTCCATTTCATGTCACATTCATTCTGTTATCACCATTTTCTTCTTCTTCTTCACTAGCCTTCCATGTGCGCTGAAAGCCCCCTAACACCTTTGCCAAGCATTGCGGCTCGACGCGTCGAACGAAGTGAGAGACCTGGCAGTCAAGGAGTCTCAGCACGCTCGTTCGCATGCTGCATTGCCACCGATATTTTGGGTGTAGTTGGGTCTATTCTCAAAATACGTTTGCTGTGTCGCTGTCAATTTCTGGTGTTTATTTAGAGTTGCTCACTGTTTGCTCCTATATGCATTTGCGTCTTCGTTAGTGTAGTAGCGTGGCGGACTGTAGGACTTTCAATCTCCAAGTTCTCGGGTTTAAAACCAAACGAAGCCGTGGATTTTTAGGGGCAAAAGATCCTGCGTTATCCTCCTTCGGGGGGGAAGTAAAGCCGCTGTCCCAGATTACTGCCGGGAGAGGTGGCTAAGTGCAACAACTGATGTCATTGCAGTCAGGGACCGAATACCGAAATAATAGCGGTAAAGGTATTTATACCGGTATACAAATACCTTTACCTTTATTATACCTTTATTCAAAATACCTTTAAAAATACCGGTATAAGACGTCAAATACCGGTATTTTTAGAGGTATTTTACCTTTATCCGACGTCTATACCGGTAAAATACCTCTTTTTAAAGGTATTATACCGGTATTCTCTCTTCAAAATACCGGTATTTTCATAAGAAAATACCGGTATTTCAGTAGAATCATACAGGTATTTGGGGGAAATTCATTGTGATTTTTTCCGCTGAGATAGCTCAGAGGAAACAACTATTTACACGGCAGAGTTTCTGACCGGGAGGTCCTAGGGTTCGAGTCCCGAGGGAGGCGGATTTTCGACACATATTCTAGCTAGGTCGAGTTCTGCCGTTGACTGGGAAGTCGAGTTCTGTCTTCAGACGGAGGGACCAGGCAACGGTCTTTCGCAGACATCAACACGAGCTCGTTCGCTGACCTTGGACCTCACGTCCGGGCGCAGAGCTTGGCGACACGTGATAGAGTGTTGAAAATTTATCCGTATAAATCTTGCCCTTTCTAGTAGCGATAAAAAATGGAGAAACGTGTTTTCTTATCCATAAATAAGTCTTCCCACGCATACCAAACTTCCTTCTTGCACGACTGTGTTTATCACTAAATACGATTATTTGCTTAAATTTGATTGTATCACATTCCCGAAAACAATTTTTTCACTTGGCCCAGTTTCCTTATTCTGCACCATAATTAATAATTATATATATATATAACTAAAACAATATTAAAAATTGACATTGAACGCTAATAGACATTAACTATTCTTAGGCGAGGAAACAGAAGCGTTATGTTTAATTCAAAATTAATGATTGAAGCATGTTTAATTTACATCCATGTATTATTTAAGAAATTTCATTAAGAAAAAATATTAATAGTATTATATTATATTAATTAATTTTAATAAATATTTTAAAATATTAATACTAATTAAATTTTAAATGTTTGCATTAAATATGTGTAAATTAATTTATTAGTTTGTTAATTTATAAATTTATTTAAATTAAATGTTAATTTTAATTAAAAAGTAAAAATGTTAATATTAATAAACTCTTTTTTATTAATTAATGATGTTAGTATATATTTCTTATTATTAAGGAAGAAACACTCTTCTCAAAGTGGGCTCCTCCAGATGCATTTTACAATGTAAGCTACCCGCATAGAAGGGAACCCTTGCACAATGCAATGTTAATAGCAAATAATAACAGTAATAATAATAATAATTAATAATACTAACATAATAATTTACTTTTATTACAAACTTTCTCAATATTTGCAGTTAATGTCAAAATATATTAAACCCTTAACACTAGAAGGACCGGGTGTGTCAAAATGACACATTTGCGGGACATACTACAACATTGTGCTAGAGTTTTAAAAGTTAGAAAACTGATTCTTTGTAAGTGCTTTCTATTGTGCACGAGCTTCATGTGTTGTAAAGCCCAATTCAGTGAGTTTCATAGAATTGGAAAAAATATTGGATATACCTAGAAGGACCGTAATGTGTCATATTGACACAGTATACTTTGTTGTCTTGCTATCACAGTTTTTGTCTCAAATTCTTGTTTCCAGGAGGAAGTGTTATAGCTCTTGTTTTCAAACTGATAAGAATTTCCTTTGCCTTCTTGAAATTCGATGCGTGATGATAGCGATCCGTTCAATATCGCCGGGTACATCCTGTTCTTTTCGAATCAACAGTAGTTGTTATAGAGATGTTTTCGTGTGCAGAACATATTTAGAAGCCATGAGTGCGAGTAAAACTTTTTATAATGAGTTCAGGAAAAGGACTGAGCCCAAAAGAAATACTTCGACAACTTCAAAATCTTCCTGAAGTAGACAGTGAAGGTGGCAGTTGAAGCGATGGAGACATTTCTGATGAAGAAAATGACAAGAATGACGAAATCACGGGTATTTCTTCGGATTCTGACTGTGATATAGATTCTAATGAAGAAAAAGAAGAAGAAGAAATTTCCAGTATTCTCCAGGATGTAGGAAAAGCGGCAGACGGAACTTAATGGGTGAGTTTACTTGATCCTCATGTTCATGGCAAACACATGTCGCATAATATTCTCTGTGTTGCACCGGGACCTACTAAACACCCACAGAAAAATATAGCTGAAGATTCTCCCCTCAGCGCCTTGAGATTGCTGATAAACGATACATTTTTTAACACTATTTTCAAATTTACAATAAAGAAAGCTCAAGTTACTCATCCACATTGGATGTTATCAAAAGATGAATTATTGGTATTTCTTGCATTGATTTATGCCCGAGGAGCTTTCGGTCACAGACACCTACCTCTAAAAATTTGCTGGTCACAAGATTATGGTATAAATATATTTTCAAAGTCGATGTCAAGAAACAGATTTCTTGAAATTATGAAATTCCTTAGGTTCGACTTGCTGGATCAAAGAAGGGAACGACTGAAAAAAGATAAATTCGCACTTGCATCAAGTATCTGGGAAATCTTTGTTCAAAATTCATGTGCTTGTTTCAATCCAGGGGAGAATTTGACTATTGATGAACAACTCTATCCCACAAAGTGTAGATGTAGGTTTCTGCAATACATGGCGAATAAACCAGACAAATTTGGTATAAAGTTTTGGATGCTGGTTGATAAAGAAACTAAGTATTTTCTAAATGGCTTTCCATACCTTGGAAAAGACGAATCAAGACCTCAATCTCAGTCGCTTTCAGAAAATGTGGTACTAAAATTCACGCAACCTTACTGGGGGAAGGGCTTGAACGTGACCTGCGATAACTTTTTTTTCTTCCGTGTCACTGGCAGAAAAGCTGAAAAAGAATAAAATAAGCTTCGTAGGTACAATGAGAAGGAATCAGCGAGATCTGCCACCTGAAGCAAAAACGCTCAAAAAATCAAGGGAGTTGTATCACACAGAATATTACAAGAACAACTTTGGTCAAATTCTTAGAGACTATAAGTGCAAAAAGAATAAAAATGTCCTAATCCTGAGCACCTTACATGACAGCATCATCACCCAGAACACTGGGAAAAAGAAGCCGGAGACGGTTTTGTTTTATAATAAAACCAAAGGCGGAGTCGATGCATTGGATCAGATGGTTCGTATGTATTTAGTGCGCGCAGGAACAAGAAGATGGCCAGTTCACATTTTATACAATATTCTAGATATTGCAACAATAAATGCGTGGATATTGCTCAAGAAAGTTGCAAGAAAAAACATTAGTAGATTGCAATTTATTCACAAGTTTGTTGATGAAATATTGTCAGAAAATGTTAAATCTTCCCCTCACGGTTAATAAAAAATACAGCTACTTCTAGTCATTTGAAAAGGAAGCATTGCCAAGGACAGAATAAGTGTAAAAACCTTACTTCTACTGCATGTTGTGTGTGTGGGAAGTTTGTTTGTGGAAAATGTTGTGAGAAACAATCAATATGCATTCATTGTAATTATTTTTTTTCTATATTATTATACACATAAAATATTCAAACATAAACTAACAGAGATTCATTAGTGTTTTCATTCATTTCTCTGAATTGTGTCTAATAATTCAAGTTCTGTAATATTTTTTTACAATTTAGTATTTTGTAACTTCATAATTGCTTAAATATAATGTATTAAATTATCCAGAAATATGCCAATTTATTCATTTATACTCTTTTCAACATAGTAAGTGAGAAAAATGTATAAAATTAGCTTTTAAAATGCCCAGGAGATTATGTGTCAAAATGACACACAACGGTCCTTGTAGGTAGAACGAAATCCCGGTCCTCCTAGTGTTAATATAAACTAGGAAAATAACATTTTATTTTAGCCCTATTTATTAATGTATAATTAAGATTTAATTGTGAGATGAAGTAAAAG
>BLKR01017267.1:0-13594 GCA_011170035.1 Teleogryllus occipitalis
AAGTCGCAGCATTTATTATTGCGGGTGTGATTGAGGCCTTGGAGGGGAGAGTCACGTGGCTGTGACTTGGGCCTATGGTAAGGCGGGAAAGTTTGGAGTGCCCGCGATCGGCTCCCTATTCGTGATGTGCCTTCCGGGGGGGGGTGTCACGTGACATTGGCGTGACACTGAGTGTCACGTGACATTGGCGGCGATCAGAGAGAAAGGCGGTGGCACGTGGGATGCCCGCGATGGCGGCCCGTTTGTGTTTGCGATTTAACCGGAATTGAGGCATCTGGCATGCAGGTGGCCAGAGAGCGAGGGCGGCGCGCCGGCAGTGCGCCGGCAGTGCGCCTTTGTCGGCGAGATGCATTGACGGGCTTATTTTCGCGAGGGAGGCCCGAAGCGATTCCCAGAAATGTTTGTACATTCCTGGTTGCTTGTCAGGTAGCGAGCGATGGGGTGAGGGCCCCGCGTGCCGGGTGGCCCATCGCTTGGCTAATGAGGGCTAAGACCCCAGCTGGCGACGCTGAGATGCGGCGGTCATTGTTCTGGGAGGGCGTGGGCCCGTGCGAACGGCGGTTTGCGCGGAAGACGCTGCAAATTATTTTATTGCCCCTTTTGTAGTAGTTTCCGAAGTGTAGAAGCGTGCCGGTATGCACAGAGAGCGACTTGTGAGGGGTTGGTGAAAGTAAGCGCTTAATAGTGGGTGGCCGCGCGGGAAAAAGCTCTTAGGGGCTGCGCCTTGGCGGCGAGACTGAAAATTTGATTGCGAGATTGAACAAGTTGAGCCTAACGCCCGGAAGTACTAAGCAATCAAAACCAATCTACTACGCGTTTTCTTGAGATCTGGAATCATTCTTTTGTGCATTGTTCAGACGCGCGGTCAATTCCACTTTGTCTACTACATAGTTGCGTTGTAAAAAGTTATCGTAATGCTGCCGCAGGAAGTTGCGATTTTTCGTAGAAAAAGTTTAAGTTTAAATTTAATGACTCTGTATTTTACGTGGCCAGACTCAGACCATCAGGCCTGCTCATCCGTCTTACCACTCAAATTTTGCAAAGTTTTTTTACCGTCTAGCAGTGATAGAAGGTATCACTCGGGTGTCTCACTGAGTGTCGGCACTCGTACGTTCGATACTTCGGCAGAGCTTAGGCCGCGTGCACTGAATTTCTATTTGTGAGCGCTAAACGTGGTACTTAGCTGTTCTCCCTGCTTCAGCTCTAGAGGATCTCGTTGGGGTTGGTTGTCTGAGTTGGGATCATGCGCATGCTTGCTACTCACTTGAATTAACAGAGTGGTTGAATCGAATACTCGTCATCCGTCAAAGTGGCGGAGACTCATGTACTTGTATTTAAATTTAAGTCTTTCTTCTTACAGAAGTGACACCAATTCTATACAATCTCCCCTTTGTCCAAAAAATTTACAAGTTCTGAATAATGGACATAACATATTCGGAGTTACCTTGCATCCGAGAATTGCATGCCTGCTCAGACGCTGTGGTTGCTGCTCGAGTTGTCGACAGGGATGCGGTCTCGCGTCATGTAGATGTAGGGCCCCTGTCAATAACACGCGCCGGTCCCCGCGTCGAAGTGCTTCTCGTATCGATGTCCGTAATGATAAAGTACGCAGGTAAGGCCGTTACACGACATCTTCCCGCGAAAGGCTGCCCGTAATAACTAGCAGCGCACCTTTACATGTGCTTTATTTGGACGGTACTTGACCACGCCCTCGAAACGCAATAATATGCGGTTATGCCGAGTTGAGAGTTGGCAGAGAAATTGAAAGCTACAGCGTCTCTTATGCCTCGTCTCTGTATCATTGCCTTACTCGTTCTGAAGTTTTTCCAAGTTTTTCAACTTTTTCCTAATGCTCCCTAATTATTTAGTTGGGTAATGCCTTATTTTACGTGTCGAGACTGGGGCCATCAGGCCCGCTCTTCCGCCTGACCACGCAAATTTCGCTACGCTCCTTTTACCATCTAGCGGAGAAAGGAGGTATTATCTTGGACAGTAAATCTACATGGGATAGTCGGCTTTACTTCCCCTCCGAAGGAAGGCGTACGTAAGATTTTTTCGCCCTTAAAATTCTGGAGTAATCCTCCATTAACCCAGTCAGACATCGTCAGTCGTAGCCAGTCATTGCCTTTCCTCCCTTCGGCCAGGGGCTCGGAACCATTGGCTTCCCGGGATCCCCATCCGGAACCCGCAAAGTCAAGTTATTTTACATCCGAGACTTCATGGAGCGTAATTAAGTAATTCGGCTGGCGTCGCTGTCACTAGCACAGGGACTAGCACAGGGACTACCACAGAAAGAAAACGCATGATATATACATTTTGCTGGTTAATCCTCTATAATTATAAAAACATATAAATAAGACTTTTTGGTTGGAATCGACCAAAGTCCTCCCAGAACAATATTTATTCCTACGGAAAGGGCGTGGTTCAGTCTCAAAGCCGCTGTCAAGTACAATCTCTGTGCAAAGTTGAAACAAAGTGAAGCTCTTGAGGATAGGGCAAACATCTCAAAGTTTCGTCTTAGTGTCATTTAGGAAATTTTAAGTTAAAAATGAAGTAATAAATTAATTCCAATTCTGTATATTTTTCGTTCATGTTACAAAATAATAGTTTTGAATTTACAGCAATTTATGGATATTCAAACCAAAACGTAGACTTTTGAACAATCTATAACAACTTTCCAACGACCTTGGTCACATTACAAATTACGATATTGTCGGAGATACAAACATTCAAATATTAGAAAGTCAAATATATCGTTTTGGCCACAGATACATGAATATAATTCATGAATATGGTTCTGTACATTCATGAATATGCTTCAGTGCAAAAGTAAAAACTATATTGCATAAGTTTTTTGTCGTTCCATCACAGATAACTACGCTACATTTGCTGTTTTAACATCTCTTAACTTAAGCAATAATAAACTATGTGAATGTGCTTAAAAATCACACTAGCAAAATCAATAATGAAAATCTAACAGATATATATGATAATAATGGCTTTATAGCGAGGGTCAGACCATCAAGCCCGCTCTTTCGGCAAACCACATGTCATTAAAATGAATAGAAAAAATTAATATAGTATACAAATTTAAAAATTATTATAGTGTGCTAATAACTAGTTAGTGAAACATAATTTAAAAACAAATCAAGAGAATATAATACCTTAAGTTTAAGAAATGTAATATTTACAAAAACTGTTTGAAAGCATTTTAATTACAAAGAAGTTCAAAATAAAATTTGAAATTAGTAACAGTTCGAGGTTCCCCATGTGTCTGCGGTCGCTCTAAGCAGCCTGATATTGAGACCGAAAGACTGTTAGATAATAATTTAATGCATTTTTTATTGAGTTACATTCTTATGTAGTGGGGGGTGCGAACTAAACTATCCTTAATCTATTCTTGCTATATAGTATATTGTTATTTACTAAACTTATAACCTATGCTTAATTCTAGACTTTTATTTACTATATATATATATATATATATATATATATATATATATATATATGAATTGGTTTATATAAACAAGAGAAAACATTAATAATAATTTAAAAAGATATAAAATTTAAAAAAAATTAGAAGAGGAACATATATAAATAAACATATAAAATAAAAATAAAAAAGTTTTAAAAGAGATTAAAAAATTAATTATAAAAATTAAATATAAAAATCAAATATAAAAATCAAATATAAAAATCAAATAATAATATGCTAATAAATAAAAAATTAAAAATACAATAACACACAAAACATAGGTACTACATATCAATTCACTTGGATATTACTCACTAATGATCTGATCTTTAAAGTCTGCCAGCCTCACTTGCACTGGCTCTTGTTGAGCGTCACTAACATACACGCACAGATTGTTATTGTTCACCAGCACTACTCATTCCTTGGAGGGGCACACGCACTGTTGTTCCATCACAGGCGCTGAGGATGGCGTCTCTATGGTCGGCGGTGCACCGGGGGTGAGCACGTGTTCACGGCGCCAGAGTGAGTCGCCGCGTGCCAGAGCTAGTTGGGCGCGCGCTTAAGTACAAAACACCACCTCACCCGCTGCTTCACCGCGGAGGAAAACCCACGAGGGCGGCTGCGTCCTAATACAAGAGTAAACTAAGGTAGAACTGAAGTCTCTCAGGTCTTGGGAATGTTTTCCGCGGTTGTTGATCATGCTGCCCGCAGTTGTCTTCTTGCTGAAGTCCACGTCTGCACCTACGGATGAATACAGTTCCGGCAGTATCAAACATGTAAACATGTGCATTTTCAACATAAGTGCATTAACATTATTTCTAAACCATATATTAACCATCAGAGAGGATATTGACATACCTAATGTAGATGCAAAATGGGCATAGATTTTATTGGTGATATAAATTGTAAAATGATACATTCTACTTTGTAAGAATAGCATTGAGTTGTTTTAAATATTTTAATTAAGAGCAGTTTTTTAAGTGGAAAGGCAATTAATTCCACTCACTGGGTACAGTAATCGAGAACGATTTATTGTAGTAATTGGTCTGGCTTTTTGAATAGAGAGTAACTAATATTTCTGAAATCAAGAGGATTCAAGATGTACGAAGTAATTTGTTAAATATGCCGGGATTATAAGCATCTTAAATAGAAGACAAAGACTGCGCCAGAAAATCCTATCCTTTAGTGATATAGTATGCTTTTTATAGCAGCCGAAGAGGTGATCGTATTTATTTATTTATTTACTTATGATATAAATGAAGCGAAAACAGTCATTTTCAGCTTTTTGAAGAATTTAAGGGAGCGAATTTTTCAAAACGTTGCATACAGTGTCTCCGTACAGAAAATTAGAGCAGAATTGCTTTTATAATAATATTTTTTTATATTTGTTGGGAGACATTTATCGATACATCTACGGGATTTCTAAGATGCATATAATTGGCGACAGGCATTACGAACCTGATATTATCTGATATGCATTACAAATCATGGAAAATGTTCACGATTGTCGTCATGCGAAACAAAGTGCTGTGTATTCAAGCAATATTTAAATAATACTTCAGAACATTCAGTAAGCACACATACAACACTTTCTAACAAATCTAGAAAATAAAACCGTGGGTTACGGAGGATATTATTATAAATCAGTACGCAGCTCAGTAAAAAGGTGACGCTTTAACTCTACCCGACTGCATAAATGTAAGAATTACAAGAATATTTTAATCTCTATTATAAGAAAACCAACAATTTTGTACTACGGAAAACGTTTCAACCTGTTTTTCAGAAGTCCCGGAAAATTCGTTATTGATACTCCCAATGTCATTCACAATAAAAAAAGATTAGATATTAACGAAATAATATCAGGTCCTGGAAATAAATCCAAAAACTAATGAAATTGATATGGAAATTAACAATTATTTTTGAAACGTTGCACGTAATATAGCTCAATAACAAATGTAATGAAAACTAATAGTGCCAAAATAGCACATTCTTTTTCGCATTATTTCTACCTGCTCCCCTACATTATACTACTAGAAAAACGCAAACGCGTTTTCAACTAGCAGAAATTATTTTCCAACCCGAGACTCGAACTCAGGTCCTCCGAGTTTTGTGCGGCCGTATTTCAAGACCTGTCTATAAAGAACAAATTTCATTCAGGAAAACTATGTATATCTTCAATATTGTAATTTTAGCGAGACACCGAAAAAAAATTGAATTTACACAATTTTTGGAAAATCAGGGATTTTAATGAAAATTAGAACTATGCCATTTTTCGCGCCTTTGCTAACCGAAGACAAAGTTTATTCTAAAAATTTGGTGCCACTTTTGCAATGTACTCTCAAAAATCAAACCGGTAAAGGTGACTGAGTGCATCAACTATTGTCATTGCAGTGCTGGTGGCTTTGGCATGTAGGGTTCGAGTCCCGATGATGGCAGGATTTTCGGCACTAGCTACATAGCTAGGTCGAATTCATCCGCTTTATGGAGGGGAATTCTAGCGCCCGACTGTTCTGATCGGGAGTTTTCCGTGGTTTCTCCGACCAACACCAGGCGAATGCCAGAGCAGTAAGGCCAATGACTGCGCGCGTTCTTTCCTTCCTGTTCCTTGTCCTTTCCTCACTCCTTTGCTATACTCATATGTAGTACATTATCACACTTTTCGGAAGCATACAGCGAGAGCATAGAGCTTGTACCGGCTGCGGTGCAAACTCTATGCTCCGACGAATCCTAATTAGGGGAAATGTCCACAAGCCGATGTAGGTCGAGGCAGATCTCGCCAGCCAGCGAAGGAAGATTACTGCCACCTCCCGCGATAAAAAATGCACTACATGAACGATTGATCTAAGGAGTTGATGCGCCTGGAATCACTTATCAATCAATAAACACGAAACTCAGAGTGCCTCGATTTCCTTTAAATCGCGCGAGGAATGTATCAGTTTTAGAGAAAATCGGATGAATGGTGTAGGCAGTAGCGTTGACCACACGCAGACAAACTCCCTGACTGACTGACTGACTAACAGACAGACAGACAGACAGATTGACGTGTCTTCATCACTGACAGACCGTCAGTCAATTTTTTGGTATGAAGGACCCACAAACCATGGATTCTGTCTATACAACGCGTTAGAGGATGCAAAATATACTAATGAATGTGAATTCCCACAAACATAGTGTTCGAATAAATACGAATTGTTTACAGGTTCTTCTTCAGGATTGTCATAGTCTCAGAAAATAAGTAATTGAAATAATATGTTTGTAGATGCACCAGGATCATTATTTTTCGCGTTGGCTAAGAACAGATTGCTAAGAACAATTGGTTTACTTTATCGGTTTACCAATAATATCGCTCTCTAGAGGTCGGATGCAGTGCATAAAATGTCGAGGAACACGGGGTATTTTGCTAGCTCAATATATACATATTGCTAGCTCAATATATATATATATACATATGTGCTACATTTCTACAATTTTCGTTACCATGGCCCGGCAATAAAAAAAATTCTGTCAAAAACTAGCTGTATCCCCCCGCACGATTACAATACTTTCCCTTCTTATGAAGGGCGAGAGAGTAAAATGACCGGCTATTAAGAGACAATTTATAATTGAATAGGCTCTCTGTATTAGTATTTAATATATGCATTATTTAGTAATAATTTAGACTTATGTTTATATGATAAGTTTATTCAAATTATTATTCATTGTAAATGAAATTGGTTTTAAGCAATCTGTCTAGATTTTCTTAATTTCAATTAATTTATTTATTTACATATTTTAGACCTATACTTGATAGTTTCAATTTGAAAATGATTATTCTCAGTTTGCCAAATAATTTTCAATATGAGTGGATTTTTTCTCAATATCAGTGTGTTCATTTTCAAAAGATTTGAACAGTGAGAGGTGACTCAGGTCATCAACTGATGTCACTGCAGTGCCTCTGACCGGGAGGTCCTGGAATTCGAGTCCCGATAGTGGCAGGATTTTTCACACTCGCCAGATGGCTGGGCCGAGTTCTGTCGCTGTCTGGTGAATTCTAGTTGCCGGCTGTTCTGATCCGTGATTTCTCCGATCAATGTCCAGCGAAAGCTGGAGCAAAACCCTACCAAACTGGCCACGGACCGCACACGATCTTTCCTTCCCATTCCTTGTCCTATCCTACCCCTTACTTACACACACATACATACATACATACATATATACATATATGAACTACACTACCGCACAAGCCGGGAGACCAATCAAGAGTTTAGCTTGTCATGGCTGGGGCGGTGCCCCGCTGGTGGGAGATATCTGTTTGGGGAAAACTGCGGTGTCGAGCGGTAAGTCGGTATCGGATCTCAGCAAGATCACATCCACCTCCCGAGCAAAAAACAAGCACTAGACTTACGAGACTATTGACCTTAGCCCTGGCCACCCACCAGTTGGCCCTATGGCGCGTCGGCCTTGGAGCAGGATTGGGCGAAGGATGCTTTTCGGAGTACTCTGGATCCCACTTTAAAGTCCGGCGGGAAACTAGTTACCACCTGTCAGATTGCTTGGGTACCGGCGTTACCCACGTCGTGAGTTGGCGGTAAGCAATGGGGAGACGGGATGGGGGCTCCTAGCCGCCCGGACCTTAGTCCGGGTGGCCCCCAGTTGGGTTCTCGGATTCGTCGCGGCAGTGGCCCGATACTCTGGCATTCTCCATAACAAGATTTATATAAAGTGCCGCTAGTCATATAATTCTCCATTGTTTCTAAGAAATGCATCAGAATGAAATATATGAATGTAGGCACCATTTAATGAACCGTCTTGGAAAAGAAATTATACATGGCTATTTTAATTTTCCTAAAGTAGTCTTGCACAGAACTACTATAAATAGTGCAATTTGAAATATGACTTTAAGGAGTATTAAAATGAGGATGAATAAAATTTAATTGTATACAATTAAAAGACTAAAACATACTACTAAGAACAAATGCAACTTAGGTGCCAGAAATTAACATTCTTAAGATAAATTACTAAATCCAATCTCTAATTGAATCAGAAAACAGACAACAAGGATCAAACAATTTTGCAATGAACCCCCACAGTTTTCAACCATACCCTTTTATACCTAAATATTATAAAATAAAATGGCACCAGTGTTGCACATAAGTAACAATGTTAAAACAATCACAGAATACGACATATTTATAACAACATGCAAAGTGAAAATCAACAATGAAATATACTGTAAAATTAATAAATTAAAACATGCATGCAGATTAAAAATGGGAAAGAAGAATGATCAACGTAAGGGAAAGAAATCACCCAGATTGGCTATTTTCTCGGCGCCTTCTTGGATTTGGATGTCGTGGTTCCATGATCTGGTCTTCCCGTGTTTCCATAATCCCGCCGAGGTATTGATTTTCTGAAAATAATCATCATAAAAAGAATATCATGAAGAGGCAATTCGTTATTGAAATTGAAATTCGAAATTAAAATTGATCTAATCTAGGTTAGATTGATGTCATCTTTACAATCGTGTGTATTTAAAATATTTTCTCTTTTGCATGGCTACACATATTTCTATTTCAGCTACAGGGAAAAAAGTGGGATTTTATGTGAAGAGAATATTAGCCATATGTTTTCTCAAATGTAATGTTCTTGTTTGACATATTTTCTCCTTACAAAATCTATTGAAGAGCCTATATTTTCAATATTTTCAATTTCATTAAATTATCAAACGTGTATGGTTCTGTAAGTGAAGTGGTTACACTAGTAACTTCTTCAGTTTCTCTACCCATTTAATATTTTTAAATAATTTGGGACAATACGATTGTATATGCCCATCCCCTAACAAAATTAAAGTTGTATTTCTTTCCATCAAATTGTGCCACATTGTTGTCATCATTGGGAATCTGATTTCACAATGGTTTTGGAAACCTATTTATAAAACATTACTTCCAATTTATGTGTGTTCCATCTCACATTTTTTATGTTCTAACAAATACTGACCGCAAGTTTTCTTTCCCAATGTTACCCTAGCAAGATCATAATCGTAATAGTAATTTAAAATCCTTAAATAGACATACGGTCGCTCGGACGGATAGACAGACGTTTTACCGTCAATCGACTTTTCGGTATCAAGGACCTACAAAACATGCGTTCTGTCTAGAGAATGTGGTAGAGAAAGTAACTTACGATTTGTAGGAAAGGGGTTATCGAATGTTTCGTTACCACGACCTGGCAATAAGTTTTTCTGCTGAAAATTCGCCGTTACTAAGAAAGGGTGAGAAAGTAAAAATGAAAGTAGTATATAATTGAAATGAAATAAATAGAAGATGACATAATGTAGTACTTTTAGAAAAGAATTTATCTTAATTTTGTTATTGAAGTTTCATATTAAATTGATTACTTATTACCTCAGAAAAGGAAAAAAAATTGCCTCCTTCCTCTTGAGTGAAATTTTGATCGATGAACGAAATACTATTCCAAGAGTCGTCGGTTTCAGAAAAATTATCACAAGCATGTTCAGTACTATGTTTGCCTAGAGTAGTTCATTTCATTCGAAATTTTCCGCAGCTACATGCCTCAGTCCGTCATTTGATTATACGATAAAAGGTTCTTAAGTTGAATTCCGTATCATTTGAACAGGGCACGTGCATGCTAGACATTCAGCCCCAATCCTCATGAAGGTCTTCCCAAACTTGTCTTGATGGTAGGTGCAAAATACATATAAGCGGGCTACGTTACTTATAGGTACATTTCTGACAAGGTGAAAATTAGGTTTATCACTGTCTTTGAAAGTACTTGGTGCTGAAGATCATCCAGTGCTCTCATGTTCATTTTCTCTTTAGCGACAAACATATTTCACCTACTTCAGCAACATGTTCTGTTGTAGCTTCTATCTGATTACGCAGAATATTTCAGACATATCACACTGTTTCACATAAATCCTGCAGAATATTTCCTTGCATTGTCTACATTGGGTGGAAGTATTGTCGCGTGGCCGCAGGCACCCGCGTAAGCATATTGGTAGTTCCGCCTCGGAAAGAGCGTCTCAGTAGTAAAGGCCTATAAAGCTGCTTGATCTCCGCTTAGCGGGGGGACGAATGCTACTCGTGAGCTCGTCGCCCATGTGCACGTACCTTCCACTCCGTCGATTCAGATCGGCCCAAACTGGCCCTGCCGACCTCCCTTCACCCCTAGTCGGTTCAGATCGGCCCCAACTGGCTCTGTCGATACTCCTTCACCCCTCTGTCGGTTCAGTTTGGCCCTAACTGGCCCTGCCCACGCTCCTCCCCTGCCCCCGCTAGTCCAGATCGACCTTCCGGGGTCCTGCTAGCAGCTTCCCGTCCTCTCCGCTGACCGCTGGGCACTTCGTGTATCGCTAACTAGTCTGATGGCCGCTGTAAAGTGTCTCTTCCGGTGAACAGTCCTTGGCGAGGCTGCGCTACGTCACGTACCTATGTAAGTATACCACCACTGCTGTTTGCTTGCTTGACTGATTGATTGAGTTTAAGGGCGCTTCAACGGCTAAGGTCATTTGCGCCCATGTCAATTTATTTTAAGACCAGTGCACAATATTGCAGTGCCAAGCTAACAAAGGAAAACTAAAATCTTTAAATAGAAAGCAAAGTCAAACCGAAGAGGAACGTATCCTAATAAAAGGTTTGGCAGGAAAATGCCAGATAGTTACTTTAAAATATCGGGCTAAAAGCCAATAATTGGCATTATCATCTTCTCTCAGATAAGGCTGTACAAGCCAGTCTCTCGCAAAAAGCCAAAAGTTTGCAGACAGAAGATTCGTCATTTCTAAGAATCTCAGCTAGGCAGCTAGCAAGGTGATGCCTTCAACGGCTATCTCCAATCATAACACAGTGCAAGAGAACATGCTCCACGGTAAGATCTATTTTGCAGTATTCGCATATAGGGGGTGGGTCCCCGTGGAGGAGATAACCTCGTGGGAGAAATGGCAGTGACCGATGTGGCATGTTAAAATGATCTCACGCCAAACATCACGAGATGAGGAAGACCAAGGATTTATGGAATCCTTGATTCTCGTGAGCTTAAATCTGAGTTATGCTACTCTGTTTGCCATTCACTGCGGATAGAGCGTTTTATAAAGAGCTTAGTGTGGGGACTGTGAAGATGTCTAATTCTCTTTTCTTCGTGGCAGACTTTGCTGCCTGGTCAGTTATTTCATTTCCTCTTATTCCCACGTGCCCAGGGACCCAACAAAAGACTGAAATATAGTGGCGGACCAATAGATGATGGATTTGGTGTTGGATGGTTATTGTCAGTGGGTCACACGACGAGAAGGAGAAGATGGATTCAAGGGAACTTTTGGAATCACTGCAGATCACTACTTTCTTGAATGACATCGATACAGCAAATTTAAGTGCCTCCAAGAGCGCATACTTATCTGCGGTATAGACGCTGCACGACGAATCTAATCGAAAACCTCGCGTGCAGTAGAAGGCACATCCGAGTTTGCCGTTTTGAGAGGAGCCATCGGTGTAAATGAAGTAATGCTCAGGACACGTAGATTTTATCTCCTCAAATTCCGATAAGAATGTACTGGGGGGAGTTAAGGATATAGGAAGGTTAGACAGTCTAAGGTCTATTATCGACCGGTGTAGTTTCCAAGGGGAAACAAGGTTTCGGGGGGTTTCACAGGGTTTGGTAGTTTTATATTAAGCTTCTGTAAAAGTATACGGAGACGTACTCCCAGGGAATGGAGTGACGATGGTCTAAGTGCATATGAAGTCAAGTGGGTTGGATGGAGGACTGCTTGGCGTCAGGGAGTATCAGCATTGGATAATTTCGCGCCATATGAGGCAATGAGAATATCCCGCCTTCGGCTCGAAGATGGTTCTCCAGCCTTGGCCAAGAGGCATTCGATGCGACTCGTGCGGTAGGCACCTGTACTAATCCTTATACCGGCATTGTGTATGGTATTTAATGGCCGGAGGGTTGATGGAGACGCTGACGCATACACTATGCATCCGTAATCTAAGATAGGGCGGATGAGAGTTCTAGAAAAACGCAAAAGACAAACATGGTCTGCGCCCCAAGAGCTACCAGTAAGAGTGCGAAGGAGATTCATAGGTGATACACATCGGCCCTGTAGTTTACGGATGTGTTTTCGCCAGGTTAGGCTCTTGTCGAATGTGTGTCAAGTTGCGGATTCAACAAATGGAAGCTGCTGTCCTCCAAGAAAAAGGTCGGGTGATTATGGAGGTGATGGATTCTGCAAAAGTGCATGCATTTGGTTTTTCAGGTAGAGTACTTGAATCCTGTTTCATCGCTCCATTCCTGCAGTTTGTTGAGCGCAAGTTACAGCTGCCTCTCAATAACTTGCACGCTCTTGGAGGAGTAACAAATTGAAAAGTCGTCAACGAATAGTGATGCCTTCACAGGCTTCCGGATAACTGATGCAATACTATTGACAGCAATAGCAAACAGAGTGACGCTCAGAATCGATCCCTACGGAACACCGTTTTCTAACTGGTGACTAGAGGATAACGCGTCACCAAGGCGGACACGGAAAGATCTTGATGAAAGAAAACCTACTAGAAACAAAGGGAGCCGTCCCCTAAGGCCCCAAGTATGCAAGGAGCGAAGAATACCGTACCTCCAGCTGGTGTCAAACGCTTTGTCTATATCGAAGAAAATTGCTACCAGGTGCTGACGTAGCACGAAAGAAGCGGAAATCTGCGTAGCAAGGGTGACTAAGTGGTCCATGGTTGATCTGTGCTTTCTGAAGTCACATTGGAGAGGTATAAATAGCTTTTTTTTTGTTCCAGGAGCGAGACCAGACGTGTATTCACCATTCGCTCTAAAAGATTGCACACATAACTTGTGAGCGAGATTGGGCCGTAACTTGAGGGGGTTGTTCTATCCTTTCCTTCTTTAGGGATTGGGAGCACAATTGCCTCACGCCAAATTCTTGGTGCAGCATGTTGAGCCCAAATCTCGTTGAAAATCCCGAGGAGAAAGGAACGAGCGTTTTCAGGTAGGTGTTTCAACATTTGATTATGTATTTGGTCTGGTCCTGGATCAGAATCTTTCGGACAAGCAAGGGCACAGGAGAGTTCGTCCATGGAGAAAAAAGCATTGTAATCTTCCTCCACGCGACTCGAGAAGTCGCATGAA
>BLKR01017268.1:0-13590 GCA_011170035.1 Teleogryllus occipitalis
ACCACCACCACCACCACCACTAACACCATTACCACCACCACCACCACCACTAACACCATTACCACCACCACTACTAGCGCCGTTACCATCACCACTTCTACCACTTATCACCACCACCATAATCACTGTTACCACTGCCATATGTACTACCACCAACGTCGACGTCACAGCCTCCACCAATTCCGTTATCACCATCACCTCCAACGAACACAATAACAACTCGCCTGCAGCGTTCCATCCTGCTCTGTTAAACTGTGACCGTCTCAATCACGTTGTCAGAGTTGCCGCCTGAATACTGCAGTCCCGCCACGCCACGCCACGCCACGCCACGCCACGCCGCGCATCGGGGTCAGGCGAGCGTCCGCGGACGTGGACGCGACCGCAGGATCGAACGCGGCGCGACTACTGGCGCGCGAGCGTCCTCAAAACACGCAGCCATGTGTGTCCGAACGGAGGCAAGGTGTTGGCCAACCCGTGAAGACGTATGAGATCTGCCCAACGTTCTGGAGTCGGGGGATCGGGGCCCGGGAAATCCCTGGGGCATCGCCGGAGCTAATTTCTCTCCTCCTTTATGATTTCCCGCCTGCGAGCGGTCCGTCGAATTCCCTTCTGCTACGGAATTAGTCTACAGAATCGAGCTTGAAGTATTCGGCGTGGCTCTGGTGACCTGGGCAGTAGTCCTGGACCACTATGGTGGGTAAGCCTGGTGTGTAGCATCCTTGGTGCCACAAGAAGTATATACTACGCGTTTTATTGCACGTAACACGTAGGGCTTGTCTTCTAAAATCGCCAAAATCGGACGGTCGCAACAGCGTAAAAGCAAGCCCGGAAGAGACTCCGTTGTTGTTGTTGTTGTTGTTGTTGTTGTTGTTGTTTTGTTTTGTTTTGTTTTTTGTCTTTGTTTTTGTCATTAGTGCCATTTTTGAGTCTATGCAACGCCCTGGTTCATGCGTGTTATTGTAGATAACATACCAATCACCTACTCTTGGCATATCGAGTTGCAAGCGGAAGATAATTCGTTTCAGGTTTTATCTGTTAAAAACGCTTGTACCCAGTCCCATCGCTAACTTGTACTGTTGTAGTGCAATTAAGTAATTTTTAATCGTAATAATCTTACGTGTTATTGGAAAATTGTTATTAATGAAAAAAATGTACTACAGATTGTCTTGCACTCGAGGACAAGACAAAATCTTTCCCGCGCATGTAGCTCTCTAACCAATTGTGAGAAATGCCAGGGAGAAATCTCAATCAGCTTCTCCACTCTCGTTTAGAATTAAATAGAATAAATGCTCAAGAGAGGAGTGTTTCTAACTCCTCTCCCTCTTTCCCATATAAACTCAACTTGGGCAACAGATGGGGAAACATAGGGATGTCCTAAATTCGTTTTATGGTTATTACATTTTCTTCCGAAAGTGTTTGTCTTTGAACAGCTTCAATCCTGAAATGCCATACTGTATCGATTCTCTGTTTGGGATAGCAATTTATCAAGTCTGTCCTAACCTGCACACTCACCAAATAATGCACCACCTTGAATGGAAGGATTCAACATTACAATAGTGGCCAAAATACGCTCATCTGTTGGTGGCGTATTAAAAACACCAAAACAACAGTTCTTTACATTTCCGCTTGCGCTACAGCACGTTTGGGCCTTAGCTACCCACTACCATCTGTAATGCCAGCATCTTTCCATTTGATAGGGCATGGGAGTCTTGGGAACGGAGTGTCAACCCAACAGCACGCACTATTAATGCCAGGAGACAGATTTGGGAAGAAAAGATCGTACGTAGTCTGCGACCCGTTCTTTAAGGTACTGATCCTGCATTCGCGTATAATGGAAGTTAAACTAATGTATTTCATTATTACAATCATATCACAGACAGCACTGCATAATTATTTCATATCAGATACAAAAGTTAAATTAGACTTGGAAATAATATTGAGTTTCTTATTTTTTCGCGATCTTCAGTTCATACGGTGCTACGGCTCTCTCACAATTTGATCAAATTACCGGAATTATATATATATGGTGCAGTGCTAGTTCGATCAGTTTTGCAATTCTATTGCAGATATGAAATATTTTGCCTTTTCCATTGTATCATTTCCATTTTTACTTAATAATTACAATATTATGTACTCATTAATTTCGATTGGTATTCGATCGTTTGTTTTTAGGGCTAAGTTTTGTAACGCCGTGCGTTCTTGCAAATACAGTAATATTCATATGAACAAGTTTTTACCGTTCCCCACTGCCATGATGAAACAAAGAAACGCTGTGTTTATAAAATAACCCGTTTTTGACCGTATAAAGTAAAATAAGTATAAATGGTATAGAAGAAGTGGCGTTTGTATTTGTTTCTTGGAGTCGGAGGGGAGGTATCGTGGCATGTTATGTAACTCACGACTACAGCGCAGAGACTCGCGCGTTCTGCAGGATGTAAAAATATGATGGTGCATTGCAGTACGTTTGTCATTTCGTCGCCGGAAGTTGCCGGCCCGCTTTCGTGACTTCGGTATGGTTTCAGTTCTGCACGAGAACCAGCATTCGATAGGAGGGAATCCAAAAGCTGACGAGTCGTCCGTATAGACTTAATTACACTTATATTAGCGCTAGGCTTTTCTCCGCGGCAGCGTTGAATTTACTGGAATGCATTGCATTAATACATCGTGAGAACGCGGAATGGGTTTCGCTCTACCGAAATGTAATATGGAACAATAAATTGAAAAAAATGCAGTAAATCATAAAATTACGTCGTAGATTTATAGAATAAATTGCCTTGTTGAAATCTGTATAATTCAGCAAATCCACATAGTTGAATAGGTAGCTCCTGCGTGCTGCTTACAAATATCTTAATTCGTGACAGCGTTAACCTTCGCGTCAGCAGCCCTGTTTATTTGAGTAGATTTGACCTCACAAAATCATTGTATAACTCGTGATGAAAGTTTATGAAAATATACGATGTGCAATGTTTGTATTTCGAATTGCTTAAGCTATATTTAGGAAAATTTGTCAAGGTATGAGAGTACATGAATGGAAAAATAAATAAAACTCAAGTCAATTGCATGTAGATAGGTTAACAATCGTCAGTTTACTATGTAATCAACATTAAAGCATTATTATTTTGCGGAGGCGAGATGCAAATCAATCAGAAAAGTTGTACAGCTAAAGAGACTTCGATGAGCAAGGTACGTCACGCCTGAGATCTCATGGGTCTTCGCAATGGCTCCTGTGTGCTAAAGAACTTTAATAAAAAATTAAAGCAAATGGAAATGGGAGTCGGTTTTATCAATACCCCAGTGGCGACTTGCTGTTACTACATAGATGCAGTTGTAACACTTTCGCACTACAACCTAAAATTTTCCGGCTCAAACGGACGTTTTGCGTAGAGCCGTGTGACAATTGAGCTTCGTGCAGTAGTGAACGCGGTATGTCGGGTCGCCGGTTCGAATCCCGCTTAGGTGTGGATTGCAGCATGGTTGGCTTTCCCTCCTACTACGTATCACCTTTCCAACATCCTTTCATTCCTGGTGCGTCCGGGTGGCGCAGGAGCATGTGTGAGAGCATACGGTCGGACGATGCTGTTCCTGATTCCTCTGTGTGGGGGACAGCCCCCGCCTCCGTGCTTCACCCAATAAATATGGATCCATCCCCTCCAGACAGATGCCTACCACCCGATATCGGCTAGCTTAGCTAAATGACGTCACATGGTTCGTCTCCGCGTCAGCTCTCGTCAATCACAAAAAGGCGGAGATGGGAATACACCTGCGAAAGTCAATAATGAGAGGTTAGGTCCTCAACCGACACTCCCTTTGTCCCGGGAAGCTGTGTACTAGGGAGTCTAATGAGGTGTGAGACAGGACCGGGTACTACAGAGCCAGATAGGCTGAAATGTTCTGATCCAACTAAGTGTATGTGTACATATTTACAACTAATTTCGCTCTTTCAATACATGCAGTTAATATAATATATATTACATTCGTCTAGTCTTCAGTCTTTTGATTCATCGCATCATAATTTTCTTGCGTTAACTGCAAAGCAGATCTAAGAGTGATCCGAGCGTGTACTGCAGGCCCCATGGCTAACTCAGAGCTGCTACCGATGCGCATTTAATGCTGAAGCATTGGCAGTGGCGAACCGCGGTCTTCTTGCGGGGCGCTATAGTTTCGTGATGTTAGTCGATATCTCAAAGACTTGGGGAGGAGGTCGGGGCCATCAGATGAGGAAGGACGCGAATGTTTCTCAGACCTTAGCGCACGCGGCCACCTTCGCGGGTCGATGACAAATCCCAGAGCAGGCAGGGAAGAGCCAAAGAACGGGTGAGCAAACTTCACGAAAAAGCTGTGAATTGGGCGCAGCCAACGCGTTGGTATTTCATAATGAGACATTTATTAAATTATACGAACTTTTTGTGTCGAGTTGCGTTGTAACTAAAAAATTAACGAAGAAGTATTTCAATAATTATACACACATTAATTATCATTAAAAAATTGTCGAAAAATCGCCGATTTTTGTCAGGTATTACAGTTCTCTTTTCCGGGTATTACAGTACTATTTTTACTACGTAAGTACGTAGTAAGACGAGAAAATAAGTCGTTTTATGGGACGCCCATAATGAAAATGAGCAAAGTGCCACAATTTACTGAATTTATTGCGAGAAATGTTTGCCATGATGTAAACATAACCGGAAATAAAAATGTAAGTGAAATTTCGTTTCTTCCATCTTTGAAGTAACTAGTTTCGTACTCGGTCTTCTCTCTGAAGTTAATAAATGTCAAACTTGTATTTTGAAAACAAATATTTGTACTTATTCATATAATTCAGAAAGATCGAGTTTGAAGAACAGAATACACCGTATTAATTTAAATGAAAAAATGTTTCATTGCTTCAATACAGTTTTGTGAATATTTTTTAATTGTTTTTCCAGGTTGTTTTCATGGAAACTAAATAAATCACATTAATGGTATATACATTTGTATTTCGTTGTTTTTGGCAGGCAGAGGAAATAGTTTTTGCTACCATAAATGGGTTAAAATTTTGAAAGTTGTATCCTACATTTTTGTTTGTAATTAACTTCATGAGAGGTTGTGGCTCTCAGAGTAGTTTCTTGAGTTCTTAGTGTAAACCTTATTTCTTGTGGTTTTAGGTATATAAACAAAGTGTAAAATGCTAGTTTTCTTGTGGGACTTATCTTTTACTATAGAATCCCAATATACAAATTAAGTACTACATAAAATGGTATCAATGTTAGGATACATCAAAAATGTTTCCTAACAATCAGAATTTGACATTTTATTTAGAAAATCAATTTGAAAATTTTCCGCCATCCCTCTGCAAAAATCAGGTGTGAACAAAAGAATGAAACGTTCCTTTTATGAGGACTCCCCGATCGGAGACTGCTCCGGGTCCCCCGCATGAGTTAATCCGCCTTCCTCCCTCTTAATCACTCAACGTCCTCTGATCCCGACGATTAACATATATAAATTGGAGCATATCTTTCGACGTGTCAACAACGTGCTTGTGCATGCTTCTCACAGCCCATCGATAATTCGAATGAAATATAACAAACCTTTGCTATCGATCGCATGTTCACCCCACCGAGAAACAGGGTTCCCTCTGTGAGAGATGCTGAAGTTGTTACAAAGCAATGGACGTAAATGAAATGTACGTACATCTGTCTTTATAATCAACAGCGCAGGTTGAACCTATTAGCCCAATCTTTGAAGAGTTTCCTTCTATCACCTTATTGACCTGCCCCATACTCCTTTGTCCGTTATGATTGTAGTTCTGCATTTGGTATTCGATCTTCCGGCATTCACGTAAAGTGACCGTGTCAATCCTTCTTAGCGTCTATTTTTCTGTTAGATTAATGAATTTAAATTCATATCTAATGTTTTTGTTTATTTTATGGTCTAGTGTAGCGTGCCAGTGGACTCAAATCTCATTTGAGCAGTTTCATGATTCCTCTCCTCATTGCTTTCATAATTTACTGTATTTACGCGAATCTAATGCGCACCTTTTTTGACCAAATGTAGTCAAAATCGGGGTGCGCATTAGATTATAATACAATTCCGTTCTATAGAACGCCAGTAACTTCATTCAGTTTCTTCGTTTATTATTTCAGAATAGAGTGCTGGAGTTTTCAAATTCAATTTCGTTTCATTTATCATTGGCCTATTACTGAGGGTTTTTAGTTATGATGTGGAGGGCAAACAGATCAGATCGTCTTACGATCCATTATTGTATTACTTACATTTAAATTAAATATCGTACCTATTATTCTGTCATTGATGCGCATTACATTCGATATAAACAATTTTTTCATAATTATAAGTTTCCAATATGCATTAGATTTACGTAAGTACGATACTTTTTCTCGTAGCTGGAAATGTTCGCGAGGACGAGCTCTTGAGTAATGAATGGTTGTCATGTGTTCGCAGATATACCAGCACCTGCGGTGGTACACGAACCCTGCGGAACAGCGCTGGATCGTCCGCATCCTCTTCATCGTGCCCATCTACGCCTTCTACTCCTGGGTGTCGCTGCTGTTCTTCAACAGCGAAAGCTACTACGTCTACTTCTTCACTGTCAGAGACTGCTACGAAGGTAACGAGGAGCCCCTTCTGCAGACGGAAGTCGGTCGAGTTGTGGGAGCTACTTTATTTTTTTAACTACAAACACAGTAATGATTGGCACAGGAGGTGGAGGTGGTGGGAAAAGGTCACTTTCAAGAGCAAAGCAATGGACTACCCCATTGTTCACATTTGTTTTTAGATTAAGAGAAAGTGGTCAATGGTCAACCGATAAGAAAACAACACTGTTGAAGCAGCAAATTAGCTTTTTTTGGGAGAGCAACACGATGATTCGGGTTGACAACAAGATTCCTGTTGCCTTTTCCTCCCGTGCCACAAGGGAAAATTCCGAAAGACAATATTTAAGAACTATTAGTTTACCTATGCGTACGAATTATTGAGTATTGAAGAAGTTGTCTGTATTACCTTTGGGCGAAAAGAAATCGTTTTCTCTCGTAATGCGTGAGTAATATTGTTATTACGCGGAGATCGCGCGCCAACACGGAGATTGCAATACTGTGCTTGGCCCCGTTACCAATCGTCAAAAATCTAATTTTTGAATGCAGCCAAGATGTGAATTACGTAACCTTTTTACTGACGAGGCGATCCTTTGTGAAACCGCTCGGCTGAAGATTCTCAAACAATTGACTTTCGTGGCGTCTTATTTGGAAATCACGGTGTAAGATATATATATCTTACACCGTGTTGGAAATGCATCTGATTCTCAGAAATTGTTAACAATACGAAATTCTATCTCTGGTCGCTTCCCAGTAGCTGGTGCAATATCGTGAGCGTCTTTGCAAGCAGTTCAAATTTTCAACGCAGTTTCAGTCCTTCCAAAGAATTTCATACGAAAGACATGTTGCATTTCTCACTGGAAGCATGTTGGCGGTTTTTACGGAAAGAATATTATAAGTCCAATTGAAATGATTGAAGGCGTTGTCATTGTCAACAATAGTATTTTTTTTAAATAAATTTTTATATTTTTTTAAGTAAATATTTATATTTTTTTTAAATAAATATTTATATTTTTTAAAATAAATACTATTGTTGACAATGACAACGCCTTCAATCATTTCAATTATGTAAATGTCAACTACAACTCACCGCTGAATCAATATTATAAGTCCAACCCGGGACGTTTAAAATGTATGCCCTTTGCTGTTAATTAGCGCCAAGGAATTGATATAAATGATTGAATTCAAAGTACGGCGCCAAATTTGAATTAATTTTGGCCGCCTATGTGCCAACTAACTCTCTAAAAAAAGTCTACGCAAGCTAAAAGATATGCCGCAATGGCTTTGCTAGGGGGACTCGCAAGGGATACTAGAGAGCCCTAGGTGCAGGCCCGAATTAAGGGCCCTAAATGTAACCAAACTATGGGACCTTCTCAAAGCCGATTTTGCTTACCAGCAAAATAAGCAATTGATTAAGGCTCCCAGGGGAGAGAGTCTTGCCTGGAAACTAAATTCAGAAAAAAATCGAGAAAACGACAAAATATGTTTAAATCTGTCAAATAATTGTTAATGAAATTAGCAAAAAATTGAATTTAAAAGTTATCTACAAAAGTAATGTACGAAAAGTGTGTATATAAAAATTGAGGGAGGTGAGGGAACAGTACCTAAATCCGGCTCTGGACTTCTTACTATACTTCGGTTTTTATAACATGGCGCGTGAAGGCGTCTTCACGCTGGAATATGGCACGGCTTTTCGCGTCTTTATCGGTCGTGCCGGTAGATTCGTTTGGTCTGCAGCACTGCTTGATACTGTCGTAAATTTGCGACATCTAGCGGCGAGACCGAGAAAGACGCGAAAAGCCGTGCCATTCATCGTGAAGATAGGCCTTCACGCGCAAAGTTATAAAAACCGAAGCATAATATTGAAATGAAAATACATGATAACCTTTGCAATATAAGAAATTATTTTAAAATATTGTATTTAATCCAATCTCCTTAATATGCTTACATGTTTGGAATAAATTAAGTGGTCCGTTATTATTAGAGTCCGGTAGTTTGGCAAAATGCCTATTTGTTATTGCTATTTTATGACTTTTAACAATAGGAATCACTTAATTGTGCTTCTGGGGTTGTTTTAGTAGATTTTTATTTTGCCTCTTTTGCTTATTTTAGCGTATGTTGCCTATTTTTCCATTTTGCCTTTTTCCTTATTATTAGAAGATTTCATTTTGCCATTTTTTTCATATTTTAACTTTTGATGCCTATTTCTGCCATTTTTGCCTTGACCTCATTATTTTGCTTAATTTTCTCCTGGCACCGATCAATATACATATACCCCCAAGCGTTGGCAACTCGAAGGCACAGTAGTGTTTTGTCTTTCTGTGGAAAGAGACACTGTAATAAAAATATGAATGAAAAAGGAAGATGATACCAATCATAATTTTTTATTTTATTCAATGAAGCCATCAGACTTTCTTCGCTCACGAGCAGTCCCATTCTACTTTTGAGTATGACCGCCGATCCTTTTGCGGACAGCTCTCTCTATATATGATGGCTCAGAGTTAGCTATAACACAAGTGCGAAATTTATAATTCCATTTTCACTGATGCATTTCAAGATTCAAAAGGGATTTCACAGTAGCATTTTGAACAGACAGCGTCGTGAGAAAAAGAAATTAGTAGCCATCATACCGCGTGGTCACGCGGAATCAAGATTACAAAGAAAATATAGTTTTCTTACACATGAAGTGATAATGACAATTTTAGAGTTGAAATAATTTGAATATTTTTTTTAACTTTTTTTTCAATTTCTTGGTCAATTTCTAGTCATATCGTGAATCCGTAGGTCATGATTCATAAGATAAGCAATATTTAAACCTAATTATATGAGGCAACATACAATTTTTTAAAGTACTTCTGTCAATGAATTATGTACACTGAAAGAATAATGCATCTTCGAATATTTTCAAATGTTAAATGAAGAGTTGGTTATTGGGGCATGATAATGGCATAAGTCAGCTCTCCCAAATATTGCAATAAAATGTGTTAATTGTAATAAAAAAATTTAGTGTGTTTAATAATGAGATGTATTTTAAAGAGCTTTGGACTTTATTTCTTGAATTATTTTCTATACTTGTGTTTCTTGGTTGTGAAGGCAAGCTATTAGGTGTTCGGTATTTTTGAATGTGAGAATAAAAATGTACTGCCTCTTTTGCAAGTCCAAGGCAGAAAACTAACAAGTTATGAGAACAAAGTTGTTATTACTCGTAGAAACAACTCATTCCCTAAACGTGAATAAAATGCACGATTGACAAGAAAGACGGTCTCGCGTTCTTCCTCGTCTGCCAACCTCCGAACCTTTCGTTCGAAATCGCCACTGTCATGCCAAGAGAGCGCAACCAGAGATTCGCAATGTAGCTGTGAAGATACCTAAATTGAGGCCAATGAGGCGGCTCGCGGCGATGAATGACACAAATCGTTAGATGGCATCGTCCGGACGCTGTTGTTTACATTGTGCGGTGCAGAGCTTGGATCACTCAGCAGGAAAATATTAATTGTCAGTGTTGTCATTCCTTATGATAATTATGAATTTGATGGACAATTTTGTGGGTTACTCGTACGATAATACTTATTGAGTAATTCCCTCTCGTAGGATAATTTCAACTACGAAATTATATTCTAATATAAATCCATTGATAGTGCAATAGCATGTTCTAAATTAGGAGTTTGCAAATATTTAATTTTTTTTTTTACAAAGCTGCTTAGTAATACACTGTAAGAATGTACTCTTCAAAACAGTTCTTCTGGGAGCTTTCGGAATTTCTCTACCTACCGTAAGCTACAAAACGATGCCTTTTTGGAGTTCTGCATTTCTTTTAATTTCTCGCTAGAGAAATGCGGTAGAAAGTTACGTAATGCTGCGCGAAAAAACCGCAATTTTCGGCAGAAAATCTCTTATAGGGCCCTGGCAACGGAAAAGTTGATAAATCCCGATGCTAAATTTAGGGGGGGGGAATCCTCGAAGACGAGGTGTAGCCAGAAACCATATTTTATGGGTCCTTGATACCGAAAAATAGATCGACCGCAAAACGTCTGGGAACAACGCGAGTGGCTAAACTGTTCAGCCTTTTTTTCTCCAAAATTGATATTCCCCAATCGGTCTGCGTGATGTCGCGGCCCCTTGAATTTGAAATCGATATTTTAAATTTGGCGGGTACTTTACATGTAGCCGGCTTCTTCATACAACTAGAATTATGAAGATGCATTTTTTCTTAACGAAATGTGTTTATCAAAAACAAATCCTCAAATAAGATCATGTTGAATTTTTTGAAAATATGAGTCTTTTTTGAGTAAGTGGGCGACGAACATAATCGCCCGCTCCGAATTTACTGCGCTTCGTGAACGTAATTCCAGGCAGTTGGATGCTTCATAAGTTAGAATTTGTTTATTATTTCATATTTCTTTGTTCGTTTCTTACATTCGACCTTTTGTTATACATTTACACATAATCTTTTAAAACTTATTTAAAACCTATTTAAAATATATGAAATAAAAATTGCTAGCCTTCAGAGAATATCAGATTGGAATGCAACTATGACTCTGGAGCTATTTTTTGCGAATTACGTCTTATTGTTGGGTCTTAATTTACCTATATGAAAAGCAGTTATAATTATCAAATTTGTGTTTATATTTGCTTGAAAATATTTAGTTTTTGTACCAAATGTTGTATGATTTGTAATGAGTTTTACAAAAAAATATGACTGAGATGTATTAATTCGGAGAGAAACTGTGATGTAAATAGTATACAGAACTATTATTAAAGGCGAAAAAGAAAGTGTTGTTTTAGCACCACTAGTTTTTATGGATGTCACACTGCAGATGGGTTACCGGAAACTTGCGTTTCAGTGCGTAGCAATTTTCACATTTTTAAACGTCGATTTTTGTATTTTGAAGATTGCCATTTTTTGCGAAAAATCATTGGGGTTCTTCTATTATTTATTTGGAGTCCTCACTTCTCTAGGTATGTGTTTACTCGTAAGAACCTCCCTTAAAAGTTTCAACATGGCGGAGTTTCGCTACTGCCAACCTCATCGAAATGAAATGGAAAGAAAATAAATAAGACACTATTAAATTACAGTTTTATTTATATTAGAGAGTTTTTGCAAGTCGTAGATTTGAAAGACGTTACACAATTCTGGGGAGAATTGTACTGCGCATGCGCCGGCGTTAAATGACGGGATTTCGATTGTCGAGTCCTGTCATTCTCCCTGTTTTGTCGTCTACGACAAACTTACAATGTACGTAGTTTTCGCCGCCACCACTAAACACGAATTCAACACTTAACGCACAATGAAAGTAATGAAAAATACAATATCCATACTACCAATATAATATGGCAGGAACTTTATGGTTAATTTTTTCTCAAGTTAATTCAAATCAGTCAGAAATAAACTTACGAAACTGTTTAGGATTTGGAGGTTATGTATATAGTGAGGCTACATAGATTGTCTCGAAAAATTTATTATTTATCCATATGACGTTATATTTGCCACACATTTCCCATTCCTAATATAAAAAATATAAATATGTTGTAGTAAAATAGCGGGGTCATTTAGAAAGCTGTAGTTTTCTTTAGAGATAGACAAGTATTACATATTTGTATGATACAATGAGATTTCATGTACTATGTATTTACTATCTTGTAATCCTAATAAAAGCAAAAATAGACCCAGAGATACAAAGAAGCTCAAGAAAGCTTTTAGATCCTAATAATTCATAAAAGCTTTTAGATACTAATTCAGTTCCAATTAGTTCTTAGTTTTAACGTACGTTTTCGATTGCACGACATGCAAAACTTCATTTATTTGAAGATACGTTATTTCCTTTTGACAATAATGTTTTTGTACTATGACAATTGATTTCCCGTCTTGCAAAAACTCTCTATTGAGCTGTTGAGTGCAGTTTATAAGATAAAAGGTTGAAATTTTGTGAAACAATAGAGAATTTGCAGGGCTACAATTTGTATTGAGCCCTTTTTATGAGTCAGAACATGAGATAGCATTCTTACAAAATGAAGGAAAAAACTATTTTTTTTCTTTCTATTTTTACCTTCTTTTTGTTGATTGTAAGGGTCAACATCTAATATTAACACGTAAAAATTCTCAAAACCTCTTTATCATCTATTGAAAATCACAAGACCAATTGATGTCAGTATTCATAGATGTAATGTGGTTAAAAAATGTAACTAATGTAAGAAGCTAATAAACACGCTTTTCCCACCCTTTGGTGTTAAGTAATACCCTGAGAAAATTGATTCAAATTCACAAAAAAAAAAAAAAAAAAACTTTTCTAGTTTCAAGACTTAGTTTACAATTAAAGAAGAATTTGGAATTTTTATGCTTAAATAACTCCAAAAAAACCTTCAGATAACAGAAAGATAGTTGAATTTGGTTCAGTACGTCTCTTGTAGGAGGGAGGTGCAGAATCAACTTAACACTATTAATAATGTGATTATTATTAATTATGATTAATATTTATTTTTATAAGTTGAATGAGTTTAATTGGAATGAACTGTTGCCTCTACCTGAAAATTTCATAAAACCATTGAACTTTTGTTTCAGCCTTTGTAATATACAATTTCCTGAGCTTATGTTATGAGTACTTGGGAGGAGAGGGCAACATTATGAGCGAAATTAGAGGAAAACCCATCAGGTATGTAAATGGAACACACACACACACGCACACGCTCACACATACGCGATCACACACGCTCTCGCCCACGATCACACAACACGATCACACAACACGATCACACACACACGATCACACACACACGATCACACACACGCGATCACACACACACGCGCGCGATCACACACACATGCGATCACACACACACGCGATCACACACACGCGCGATCACACACACACGCGATCACACACACACACACGATCACACACGCACACGCTCGCACACGCTTACGCTCACACACACACGATCACACACACACGATCACACACACACGATCACACACACACGATCACACACACACGATCACACACACACG
>BLKR01017269.1:0-13579 GCA_011170035.1 Teleogryllus occipitalis
TAAAGTCGCATCAACAACTGAGGTCATTAGCGACTACTTTAAATACAGCTTTACAATATTAATATAGCAATTTAACAGAATATTACACTAGATATATACAAATTTGTGGAGACAGACATTATATGTATTTTCAATGTTACATTGTTAGTTACCAGTATCTATGCTAGTACAATTATATTTCTTTAAGAAAATAGCTGTCTTTACAGAATTGTATTATTTTATTTTGGAATTCGTTGGATGATAGGATTAATTCGGTGTTTGGCTCATCTTCTAGGTATCTCTGTCTGCTGTGCTGAAACATAGGGCATTGAGTTAAGATATGTTGAAAGTTAAGAGAGGTATCACAGTGCTGGCAGGTAGGTGGGGGATTTCCAGTTAGTAAGTGTTGATGACTGAACTTGCAATGATCAGTTCTTATTCTTGTTATTGTTACTTGCTCTTGTCTTGAGAATTTTTTGGAAGTTTTCAGGGAATAAAAATTTTTAACTAGTTTGTGTAGAGGGCTGGATTTCATGGTTTTCCAGAGGTTGCTCCACTTTTCATCCATTACTTTCTTGATATGTGTCCATAAATCCTTGTATGTGTGTAATACTGTTAAAATATTTTTAGTTTCAGGTCTTACATTTTCCTCTTCAAGGCTCATTGTGTTGTGTTCAGGCCATTGTCTTAATAGGTTATGTTGACTCCGGTTTTAGAGAACTCGTATATAGTGAACTCAAGTCTCTGGTCCCGTTTCACTTGCATTACAAATAAGCATAAGAAAATGTTATAGTGAACCTGAACCTCGGCTATTGTGACCGTAGGAAATACAACATCCTGGAAATTAATTTCCTCCTGGGAAAGAATATTTTGCCTCAGTGCCACAAATTCAAAAACTAGGCAGCTTGAAAAAAGTATTGTCGACCAAAGGTCATAATCGAAGAAGTCTCCTCTTAGATGAAGGAAGCGGACCTGGAAAGGGCACCTTACTCAGGACCTTATGCCACGCAGTTTCATTTCGGAAATAAAGACCGTGTCTCTGTGGGCTACAAGTGGCGGCGGCGACCCGCGATTGCTTGCTTCTGTTTCAATCTTAGTGTTACTTGATATTCCTTGGAATAAGGCCTTCGGAGAGTGGGAAGTTGTTCCAACAGTGCAAAAGAAATTTAAGAGTGTCAAGATTGCATTAATGGATCTATAGAAATTACTAATGAAAAGTACGAAGAAAACAATTGAAAAAAAAGATTTTTAAGGTCAAATAAAGATACTGAAATTTTCAGTTCGTGCAGTTAATATATTTTACTGTTTCTCTAAGTTAAGAAAGTCAATCATTATGGACAAATTCTATTTAATTTTGAGATCATCGGATATAGTGAACCAAAAATGTCAGTCCCGAGAAGTTTACTATAACCGGAGTCGACTGTAAATATTTACAAGTTGTGGAAAGAAACAGCACGAGCATTGGTTTCATCAAGTTAGCAGAAACTTATGTTACAATTGCTCACACATTCCCGATTATCTTGTCTTCCTGAACACTCTTCATTCATCAAATTTCTTTCGTTACGCCTTAATGTTTTCCATTTTAAATACGAATTTCCATACAGAAACAACACCCGTCCTTTCGTCAGCTCCATTTCCCCCAACAGTTTGTCGCTAGAGCCGCTGTTGCGTGATGAGTCCGCCTCATCGTGCTGCCAGGCCGTCACATCGGGTTCTGCTTCCAGTTGTATCCTCATGTGGCCAGTGAAGTTACTCGGTGGGTTCCAGAAGTTTATGTCCTCATTAACTTATACTTTTGATACAAATAAATAATTACGTATCTCTTCAACTTAACCATCCTTTACTCCAACTCACTTTCCACAACGTTATATCAACATTTCTAGACTTTTGAAAAAATACTCTCAAGTTTTGTTCGCAAAATGGTCAGAAACTGCTTCATTCACCTCACACTCACCTGAAGATTTTCTTCCCCGAAGGTCTTTCTTCGGTTTTGATAAGTGGTGGAAGTCGCTAGGGGCCCAATCTGAACTATACGGTGAATGGTTCAACGCCTTGAAGCCACAGTTCTTCACAACATTAATTGCAATCGGGGCAGTAAGCACAGGTGCATTGTCGTTAAGTAGCTAATCAACATGAGATTTCACGCATCCAACACAAGAACCTTTCTCCACAAAACTGAATGAGAAGTCGGCTGCAAAGTTAGAGCATTACAACAATTAAAAATAAGACTATATTCTGCTCAGAATTCCTCATTGACGAGCGTTATCTTAGGCCGGAAACGTATGGAATCACCTCCGTATATAGTGTCTTCAAGAAGAGGAAAGAGCAGAAATGTTCCGATTGGCACATCTCCGGGGAGTGAGGCGCGGGGAGGGCTGCGCAACCGAGAGGGAGCGTGGGAGCGGCGGCGGCGGCGGCGGCGGCGGCGGCGGCGGCGGCGGCGGCGGCGCGTCAGGGCAACAGTGGGCGGAGGCAGCGCGGCGCCGGCAGCGCCAGTGGGAGGACAGGTTTTGTGAATGAACGGGCTCCGCCACGGCGGCGACGGCCCATCCAGTAGAGGTGGCACAAGCACAATGTGGCCATGATGGCGATGGTTGCAGTGATGACAATCAGTGGCGAATTCTCCGATACTCCGCGTAAACCGCCGGAATACCCAGTAATTCGAAGTGTATAATAAATATTTCGTAAGTTTGATAATTCTCTAAAACGTTATTGAGATTTTGTACGTCTTTACAAAAGATGCGAAAAAATAACTGTTTTGCTACTGAAAGCGTCAGTCTTCCGTATGCGTAAGTGCTGTGAAGTTTGGTAGAGTGGGAAGTTTCAAGCAGCTCTTAATGCTGTTCAGAGAATTCGCTGGCGCAGGCGAAGGAACCGAATGCCAACCGCGATAACCTACGGCTCCTTATATTTCAAGGGCGGGGAGAGGTGAACATGCGCGTCTGGACGGTCGGTAGGCACCGCAAAATATTGCGGTGAACAGTCCTTCTCTGGTCGTTCGTAAGTTACGCTTGCCTCAAGTTTTTGTGAAAATGAAGTGTGTTAATGATCCAGAAGTTCGTGGTTTGTGTAATTGTCTTATAGAACAATTATTAAAGACGGAATTTCATAGTTTTAAATAGAAGACAACAGTAAAGGTAGATACCATACAGTGCGGTATACTTAAAATAATGTTCAGGGTTCACCACTGATGACAATGGTTGCTTTCGTGGCGGTTGTCATGGTTGCGTTGGGTTGGTCACGATGTGTGCGGTGGGTGGGATGTGGAATTGTGTAGTATGTGCTAAGCCGTTTATATCGTAGTAAAAATGATATTTGGCGGTGATGATGGCAGTGGATGATAAGCTGATTGAGGGTGTTGCAATGTAGTAACACGGCATTGTGCCGGTCGCGGTGTGGCAGGCGGTGCGGTCGCTCCGTTTCCCGCCACTCACTTCCACGGCATTCTGCTCCCTCCTCGTAACTTCCCCGCCACTCATTTCCTTATCGCTCTCCTCATTACTGTCCTCCCCATCACTCTCGTTCCCGTATCTTATGCGGATTTTTTCAGCTCTTCTCCTTGCCGCGTTGATCTTCACACTCTCTTCCTCTTCACGCTCACAGAGCACTCTCCACTGTGTGACAGTGCGGTGTGAAATCGGAGGTATAACAGCAACAGTGGCAGTCGAACAGTGAATAGCAGTGTATCAGTGTGGTGGTATGGCGGTGTAATGGTGCGATGGTGCGATGGTGCGATGGTGCGATGGTGCGATGGTGCGATTGTGCGATGGTATGATGGTGCGATGGAGTGGTGGTGCGATGGTGTGGTGGAGTGACGGTGTGGTGGAGCGATGGGGTGGTGGAGCGATGGTGTGACGGTGCGATGGTGTGGCGGTGCGCGGAGTGACGGTGTGGATACGGGTATGTGGCGGCAACGGCAGTGAAAGCGCCTTCGCGCCGCGCCGCGCCGCGCCTCTTGCGCCCACTGAGCTAACAAGCCACTTGACAAGCAGCGGCCGCACGCCTTCGACAGCCTCTCGATTCTAGGCCGGGGACACACACAATATTTGCGCGCCGGACACAAGCGGTTCGCGAACTAAACGGTTGTTTGAGTAGGCACAGCCTTGAGCAGAGGTGATTGCTTCATGGGAGATTTCAATACCGATGATTTATTGGTAACATTTCAAGCAGACCCATTTTTATTAACTCTTCAAACTACTTCTTACAGTCCCATTCATCCACTTGTTACGTTCTCATTATTAGCAGATTGCCTTTTCCATACTTCACGTGATATTTGGTGCTTCGACGCTGATAGGCTCTGTGTTGCGAGCTTTTTACTGGTAAAGTTAAGAATTGAACCAAGTTAAAGCTCTGAAGAAGAAAAGAATGAAAGAAGGAAAATCAAGAATTAAAAATGTTTTTGAATATTTAGGGTTGCTACATTACATACTTCCTCGCATTATTTGTACTGGTTATACAATATTATACTACTTGAACCCGCAAAAAATGTTACCAAACCACAAAAATATTTGCTCTGGGATTCAACCCCAGGTACTTAGGTTCACAAGTAATGAACATATCCACTTCACAAGCCGGTTGACAAGGCATTAAGCAACACACCCGAAAGAAAGTTGAAATCGGAACTCGGAGGTTTTAATGAAAATAGGACATGTTCCACTTTAGTAAGCGAACATTGTTCCATTTGAGTAAAAAAAGAAACAAAAAATTCGAGCCTTTTCAGAAAACATTTTTTCTCTCTCTTTTTTAGTTGCATCAACGACTGAGGTTATTAGCGACTACAATGATTTATATCAGGTGTTTACAGACAAATATGATTTCATCAGTCATTACATTAACGTAACTATCATAACATAGAATGTCATCACACATCATTTATCTTACATAATTTAGAAAATCTTGTTTCGTCTCTTTTTTGCATTATCAAGAGTTCACTCAAAATTCGTGAAAACTACTCAACTAAATTGTTGGTGACAATATTTAAAGATTTTTTTAGAACAGATTTCATTTAGAGAAAAGCTTTATCTTTAATAATGTAAAAAGTCACCGAAAAAATTAAACTTTCGAAATTTTCAAAAAATAAAAAGTTTTAATTAATGTTTGACCTGAGCCTTTTTTCGTAAGGGTACATTCTTTTTGAGAAAAATAAAAGAAAAAATGAACAATTTTTTAGAACACTTTTAAGATGGTTTTCGGATTTTTAACAAAGTATTCAAAAAGTTATAATATATTCTCCAAAATTAAAACTAAATCGAAATATGAATTTAGTTTATTTCAGACTGAAAAAAATTAGATTAATCCAAGACCCGACTGAAAGAAGGAACAAAACATAAATGTAAAAAAATACATTTTTTAATAAAATCACACATATTACGTTACATAAAATCTTCAATCCTTCGATTAATGTTGATTTCATCGTCGACTTTTTATTGTAACCAAAGTGTAGCACAATCCCGAAGTTTGAAAATTATGAGAAAGAAGAGCGAAAAATTGATATTAAAAAATGAACAAATGATGTATTTCAGTACACAACAATTAATGAATCGTGTGTGAGAAAAAAATCGTGTTTGGACTTAGGGTGAAATAAGATCCGTCATTATATAGTAAATCTTCATTAATAAAAAAATAATTATCAACAAGAGTTTCGTCACAAGATTGGAACTAATGTGTTTGCAATGCATTGAACTTTCCCCATCCGGACCAAACCAGAATGTCCTCACTTTGTACGTAACCTCCAACGAGCACTTTCACCCTTATCGAGGCGACGCGACGTTGTCGCATAGCTGGCGGCCAATGGGCGTTAACAGAGTCTCCTGTTCGAGCCCGCACCCAAGCTCTCGCACCCGAGCTCCGCACTCAAGCTCTCGCACCCGAGCTCCGCACCCAAGCTCTCGCACCCGAGCTCTGCACCCAAGCTCTCGCACCCGAGCTCCGCACCCAAGCTCTCGCACCCTAGCTCCGCACCCAAGCTCTCGCACCCGAGCTCCGCACCCAAGCTCTCGCACCCGAGCTCTGCACCCAAGCTCTCGCACCCGAGCTCCGCACCCAAGCTCTCGCACCCGAGCTCCGCACCCAAGCTCTCGCACCCGAGCTCCGCACCCAAGCTCTCGCACCCGAGCTCCGCACCCAAGCTCTGCACCCAAGCTCTCGCACCCGAGCTCCGCACCCAAGCTCTCGCACCCGAGCTCCGCACCCAAGCTCTCGCACCCGAGCTCCGCACTCAAGCTCTCGCACCTGAGCTCCGCACCCAAGCTCTCGCGCCCGAGCTCCGCACCCAAGCTCTCGCACCCGAGCTCTGCACCCAAGCTCTGGCTGAGACAGGGAGTGAGCGGGGAATGTGAGTGGAAGGTTGACTTATTACTCTCTAGGACAGGAAAGTGGTGATGCGAGGCTATGTGACATGATTATCATTACGTTGCTAATGGCCTTAAAGTCATAAAGTATTCATCACAGGTTCGTATGCTGAATGAGCCTACAGTCGGAAAGTGAATAATATAAGTGACGTGAAGGGTATGTTAAGTGAAAACCTATGTGCTGTTTGTTATATTATATCAAAAAATGGGAATTTTATTGTTTAAAAAACACTTCACGATGTCAGATGAAATTTTCGTCTATTTTCCTGTAAATTTTACATGTTTATCTTTCAATGACGATGAAGTAATGTTAATTTCCTTTAAGAATGCGTGGATTTGTGGCAAGGATTATTTCAGAAAAACAATTTTCGCAGAAGGAAGAGATAGTTTTTGAAAAAAAAAACAAGTTAATCACCGTTGTGCACGATGAAGCAATCTATGTCTTATTCGTAAAATGGGGTAATCATCTATCGCTTTAAAATTTGATTTGATTACGTGATAAAATTTTATGTGATTTCTGTTAACTCTTTTCCGATAAATTATTTAAATATTTTTGGTTTCATCGTTATTACTATTCTTCCAGATATCTCCACTTGTAGAGTAGGCCGCTAATTATTTAGATTGTCACTACAATTCCCACATCCAGTACCAGTGGCAGCTGGTGCCCCAACAGACCGAAGGTTGCACCTCCATCCAATGACGGAAATGTAATTTCCAAAATTCAAAATTCGTAGCGCTTTCTGACTGTAACTGCAGGCTATTGCAGGCGGAAATATGCATCCACCGTGAAAGAGAGAAAGAGTCTTCCATCCAGAACGACCAACTTTACACAAATAATTCATGAAGTGTAAATTTTGAATCAATAAATGTAATATGAAATTAAATAAAATCCTCTAAACATCATAAATAATGCATTACATGCTGTCAACAATTGACCGAACTTCTAGTCAGACGAAGACAGAATATTGGTATTCCCCTCAGACTCCCTCGGTCGCCGCGCAGCCCTCCACAGCGCTCGACCCCGCCCCTCCCCCCCATCCAATTGGTTTCGCCACCAAAGGCCACATGTTCCCCGTTTTAAAGCGAAGGACCAAAGAGTAATTTCAGTAAACCCAGTAATAGAGCCAAAAGTGTGGTGTAACACCTGAGAGACACCAGACGTCTGCGAGAGCGCCAGTTGGAAGCTGCTTGTTTTCACAATGATTTCATATTCATCGATATTGCTGTAATATCTTGAATATTGATATTATATTCCTAATATCATTTATAAGAACTTTTTGATTATCTGGGAGGTGTAAAACCGTGCAACCAAACCACGATTCGCCACTGTCCAGTACTAAAAAGCAAGCTTTGTGACTGCATGTTGCTCTGTACCTTAAGAAATCTAGAAACTGTGTTTCCAGCAAAACATTTATAATATAAAAACAGTTTTTCCAGGTGACACCCAGAGCACAGGACAACGCTAAATTATCACGATCTCCTTCTCAGAACCATAGGTATTCAATGATAAGAAATTGTTCACAAAGTGGATTCGTGGCTATTTTTCTCGAGACGATCCCGTTTCTCTTCCGATCCTTGCACTGTCCTTCATTATCCTATCTTCACTCTCAGGACTCGTCTCATCATCTGATATGCATGTCATCCAGTTATCGTTGTACCTAGGACCGTTGTATCTAGGACGGTAACGTTGAGATATTGGCTGTAAAGTCGGGCCTTTTGAGGTCTTTTCCGGCAATCACCCCATACAATAAATAATAAATCAACCAGAGATCGGGGTTACGGCATCAAAACTCAAATTCACATGTATCAACCTGGCTGGCAGAGAATTTTCGAAGGTCAGAGGATTTAGAGTGCGCCACGCCACGCTTGAAGTAAGCAAAAGAACCCTGGCGAAATTCTCCATAAAATTAAATATCGCAACAATAAATGTGCCCTAATAACAACCATTTTTGTCATGGAGAGAACGATACATGTAACGGACAAATTGGCCATTGTTTTGTAAACTATTGGCAGTGAACCATTGTCCCCATGCCTATGTATCAAATTTGAAAATTACATACAAATGCTGGGGGAGGGGGTTATGAACAAGTTTCCAGAGTCCGAGCACTTGACCACAGCAACGTAATATTTGGTTCCAAGCATTGTAAAAAGATCGAACTCAAACCCAACATGAATTAATTATAATTCTCTACTTACAAGTGATATTAGTAAGATTATTCATGAATAACTTCATTAACAAACTCAGATAAAACTATTAAATACATAAACAAGACGAAAAAGATGAATATTATACTTCAGTTCAGTTCATTATTAATAGTCTCACTGCCACCTGGAATGTGTAAACAGCCGGTGGTCCATACGCTCATCTTCGTCTTTCTTTTAAAGACAGAAAGGAAGTTCGAGGTACCCCATAGGGCCACCTCAGGTAATCTGGCAGATTTCGATTAGTGTATATTTATCTGGAGCAGAAGGATCCAGATTTCTAGAGTGATGCATTGGGTCTGACTGCACACGCCATAACACGAGTGGAATCGGGAACTGCACCCTCCGAGTGAAACATCTACATATCTCACATGCATAATACTCGGCCATGAATGAAAGGAAATTTTTGGAAAAGTGACAGGTGGAGAAATGATAGATGGGAAAGCCACTCATGCCACAACACACAGATAAGCAATCATGCTTTCGCAGTACTGGAACCTGCGAAACGCCAAACCGAGTTCGATAATGCACTCGTACCTTAGCGATCTATACTACCTTAAAAGTATTATTAATATTTTTATTATTAAAGTTTAATAATTTTTTGAATGTATTGTGACGTGTGAACGGAACCCATGGCCTACGCCTCGCATAGGGAACAGTTATTTATACATCAAGGGCGCTATAAGGGATCTGAGAACCAGTTAACCGCCCATGGTACATACATGATTTTATTTTTAAGTAATTTTAATGATTTAGATTTACTTATTTACTAATAAAGAGTAGTTAACTTTACTCGGTTTATCTTTTGATATTTCCCTCCCATAATCCCCTTTCATAATTCCCTCTATAAGAGAACATGTAGCACCATTCAAATATTTTCATATTTCCCTCGTAACCACGGTGCTTTCGATCCAGGTAAGTTAATCAGTTATCGAAGGCAAGACCATGCAATGACGTATCAGTAAAAAATAAAATCATTTATTTGTTCTCTTATTTATCATACGCGTATTACACACTCACGGGATAAGCCTCCCCGTATCGGCTATGCGAGCTCTCCCGGGAGAGTTCATGGGCGTCTGCGTGGGAGGGAGGGCGGGGGCGCACCCGGGCCGGTGACTGCGCGCATTCCGCGACCCCGCTCACCCCCTCCTCCCCCTCGCCGCTCGGCCATCACAGCGGCGCACGCCATCATTGAGTAGCGCCGGCCGTCACTCGGTTCTCTCGAAGCGGTGCCCACCAACACCTCAGATCCCTCGCAGTGCACGGCGCCCCGTTGCGTTTCGTACAGCGCGCTACCTTTCCACCTGTGGATGTCGTGCTTCCAATCCTGCTCACGTTGTGTAGCGTTTGAGAATTGATTAATTAATTAATTAATTAATTAATTAATTAATTAATTAATTAATTAATTAATTAATTAATTAATTAATTCATTCATTCATTCATTCATTCATTCATTCATTCATTCATTCATTCATTATTTTGGGTGCCCTGTCGCGTCATCTTCTTAGGTCATTGGTCACGTAAGTACATGCTATATCTCAGGAGATTACGTTGTTCCTCTCCCACTAGAACGCGATACCCGGCATTATACGGTGGATAGCTGTGTTTCCCTCGTCTAGGTTCACCCACCAGCGGGACATCACCACAGACAGGACAAGCTCTAAGCTCCCGATTGGTTCTCCCAACGTATGTGATACTGTGCTGGCTGGAAATGAAAGTGCGATTGTGTAAGATGAGAAGAAAGGGCAAGGATGACGAAGGAAAGATCGCACGCGATCCATGGCTGTTTACTCTAGCGATCAAAAAAAAAATAGCGTAGATACTTTATACTCCTTTCTTAATTCCCTCGTTGAAGTACGTAATATCGGCACATCATCGTTTCGATAAATACTGTTATTCGTATTCTTTGGATTGTTTTCTGCCCGAAAGAAGTTTTGTTGCGATTTAAAAATGAGATCAAATAATAAATAGAGGAAATAAATCGCGTTCGTTTTAAAAAAACATTCTCTTTTATGTCTATTCGTTGAATGTGAAGGAAACGTCAGTGGCTAATATGTACCTCTCTTCTAATGTCATGAACAGACAGATAAAAAAGGAACTCTAAGTCTTGGTGAATTAAAGTATGAAACTGTAAATCTCCATTCGGATGCGGCGATGTTGTCACTTGGCTTCACGGATCGGGTGCGCTAAGTGCATCGGAGGAGGCGCGTTGGCAATGACCGAGCGAGGCTGGCGGGGGGGGGGGCGCAGGATGTCAGGGCGGCGGCCGAGAGGGCGAAAGCTTCAGCCGCGGGAGGAGACGCGTGTTTGCAAACACTCGCCCGCGGAGCCAGCTCGCCGCCCCCGCATCGCCCCCCCTGCCGCCTCTGGCGCGTGATCGCCGCGGCCTTCGCCGCCGCCGCCAACTCAGAACGGCGCCTTTGTCTCCAGCCGCGCCGCGACCATAACGGACGGGAATCGTGGAGGAGGAGGAGATAGAGGCAACGGTGGTGACGGATGTGCAATAGACACGACGGCTGAGATGCAGTGGAAGAGGGATCAAGAGATAGAGAGAATGAAGAAATGCAAAGGCCTGATGGCAGATGTGGGAATCCAGGAGATAGAGAAGCGAGCAATGGTGGCGAGGGCATACGGAAATCAAGGAACTTGGATAGAAAATGAATGAAATGGAAATACGAGGGCATGATAAAGTCATAATGCTGGAAACAAGAAAAGAGGTGAAAATGGCGAACGGTGAAAAAACAAAACAAGAAACGAAATGGAGGAAAATGACGTGTAGATGTGATGACACGAGTAGAAGCGACCGATTGTAGGAAAATGAAGTAATGTATGACTGGATGAAAAATACCATCGACACAGATAATAAAAGCAGTAATTGAACAATATTGAGAAAAGAGAGGAAAGTGGAGAAGGATGAGAATATTAAAAGTAAAGCACAATGTGAAGTATGCAAAATAAAGAATGCTTAGAGCAGAGAATAGGAAAAAAATAGACGTTCGTAATTGCAATAAATCTGATGGAAAAAGAAAAGGTAGAGTGATAATAGCAGAGCTGAAGGTCACAAAATGCAAAAGAGAAGGCAAAACATGACGGTGGCTTGGACGGGACGAAACATTGCGTGAAAGGATATTGAAAGTCGAGGAAGTGCAGAAGGAGAATTTTTCGGATGGGACGATATAGTACGGGACCAGATGTGCAGGACGGTACATGTTGGAGAAAGTCGTGATGCGATGGAAGCATGGATGTGATGATACTGGATGCGATGAAGTGAGGCGGAGCAGAATGTGACGAGGTGCGTTGCGGTGGGGAGAGTTGAGGCGAGGTGCTGTGGCGGGGAAAGGCAGCACAGGGGAAGTCGGTGTGGGATGAGGTGAACGGTGCATGGCATGGTGTATGGTGAAAAGGGTTGGGTATGCTGGGTGGTGTGAAGTGCGGGGTGGTGGAGTGCGGGATGAAGGTGTGCGGTAAATGGTGTGCGGGAAATGTGTGGTTCGGTGTGGTGTGGCGCAGTGCATGATGCGGTGTGGTGTGGTGCGCGGTAAGGTGTGGTGTGTTGTGTGATGTGATGTGTGGTGTGATGTGGTGTATGATGTGATGTGGTGTGGTGACATGTGGTGTGAAGTGTAGAGTGGTGTGCAGTGTAGTATAGTGTGGTCTAGTATGGGGTGTAAGATGTGGTGTGGTGTGAAGTGTGGTGTGAGGCGTGGTGTGAGGTGTGATGTGAGGTGTGATGTGATATGAGGTGTGGTGTGAAGCGTGATGTGAGGTGAGATGTGATGTGAGGTGTGGTGTGGTGTGGTGTGAGGCGTGGTGTGAGGCGTGGTGTGAGGCGTGGTGTGAGGCGTGGTGTGAGGCGTGGTGTGAGGCGTGGTGTGAGGCGTGGTGTGAGGCGTGGTGTGAGGTGTGATGTGAGGTGTGATGTGATATGAGGTGTGGTGTGAAGCGTGGTGTGAAGCGTGATGTGAGGTGTGATGTGGTGTGAGGTGTGATGTGAGGTGTGGTGTGGTGTGCGGTGTGGTATGTGGGGTTGTGTGTAGGGTAGTGCGAGGGGTGGGGTGTTGGCTGGTCCGTGGCCTTTGGTGCGGTGGCCTAGCAGTGGTGGCGTAGCAGCGTCGAGACGAGGCGCAGCGCGCCGCGTGCGCACGCCTTGCACGCCGCGTGTCCGCACGTGCGTGCGCAACGTCCGCCGCGTGCAGGCGCTCATCGCCTCATGTGCCGCCAGCGCGCGCCATTTCCGGGAGCTGTGCGCGCGCGCGGTCAACGACGCCACACGCCCCAAGCGGCATCGGCGCCAGCAAAAGGCAACAGCAAGTGCCAGGCGCCCGAGTGCAAGGGGAAGCAATTGCCGCAGTACCGCATCCCTCCCTTACAAACCATATATAGGGGGTCAGCCAAACTATCAGGTGTACCACAAGCATCACGATTCTGGGTCTGCCTCATCCGCTACATATCCGAATCATTGTTTCCTGAATCTTATGTTAGTTAAATTCTAAACCTTTTTTTTTTTCGTGACATGTTTTTCTCCTTTCCACTATTTATAATGAAACTTTCTAAAGAAAGAACACTTATTTCCATTTATCCCGAGAAATCCGGAACTTGACGGACTGGGAGCCAGAGAAAAATAATCACGTATAACAGAAATCACGATAAAACGTTTTGGAACTAGCCAATTCAGCGCGATTTTCAATTTTATACGCCCAGTTGAAAGCTACGGGTGTTCATTAATGGAGAAGAACGTTTCGCAATCTTTAAGTACACATTGTCGGGAAAACGTATTTTTTTCTGTGTTTAAGAATAGTGGTTTAAAACTGTGTGCTGTACTTTTAAAATATTGGAATGCACAACAAGTATAACAAATTATGTATCACTATCATTCCCATCATCATCATCATCATCAATCATTATTTTATAATAATAATAATTAATATTATTATTAATGTTGTTACTTTTAACTCTCATCGTTTACACTGGTATATGCAGCGCTAAGCTTCGGCATTAGGCAACACTTACTAGCTTATTTGGCATTTAACATTACACTTATATTAAAT
>BLKR01017270.1:0-13564 GCA_011170035.1 Teleogryllus occipitalis
GTATATATATATATATATTTATATATATGTATATATATATGTATAATGTGTGTGTGTGTGTGTGTGTGTGAGTTAGTGTGTGTGTGCGTGTGTGTGTGTTGCGTGTGTATGTGTGTATGTGCATGTGTGTGTGCATGAAGTCCAGTAATCAAGATCGAGAGAATACTCTAAATAAAACGTGACATCATTCTCTTCAACATTCTGCACTTTTCGTCTGTGTGAAGAGGTTCGAAAGCAGTTCGTGCTATGAGTGTATATTATCCCTAGGATTTTAATTGCCTGAACCGACAGTATTAGAATGGTCCTAAGAGATCTTCTCAGACCGTGAATCAGACTCACTCCACTCAATCGAGGAAAGTCACAGTAACACGTGATGTGGCGAACCAATGCAGTGCCAATTGGCACAACTTTCCCCATACATCTAAAAACTTGAAAGTATTAAACTTGGAAATGCTCAAAATATTAATTTATTCTCATAAATTTTAGTGGAGTATATAATAATATTTGTTTCGACGAAAATATTTACTTTTGCGTATCTTAAGCAAAATATTTATTTTTAGGTGATATACAATTTGCAGAATATACAATACGAAATTTATGTAAAAGTCCAAGCCCTACTCATTATTATCCCCACCACCTTAGGACGTATTTCAATGGACGTGTTTCCTCCACTGAAGCCTTTCTTTAGCTCAGTTTGGGCAAATTTTTTTCGCCGATGACATTCGGCGGCTCAGTGGCACGACTGAATCTTCCTTCCCTTGCACGTAGTTTGTCACTTCAACACAAGACAGAATTAGTGATAGAACTTCTGGAGCTCACATGCGAGATACAATTAGAGGGAAATGAAATAAATCAATTGAAATGGTTCATTTCTTGTTTCTATTTTTATTAACATTTCAACATTATTTTCTCTGTACACGCTCACTTTTTCACATGTAGTTCCCCAATAATGCTATAAAATCGTAATCTAGAATGCTAGAGAGGCAAGTGCATAAACTATTTCTGAAATTTTTGACAATTCGAACCTTGTTATAAATGTTAAGCATAATGAAATTCTATTTCCCACACTTGTACGAAGTTTACAGTTACTAGATTAGCGTGGCCTTTCCGGCGCCTCATTATCGAAAGTATCTTCATTTTATTAATCTCTTTTAGAAGTATATTAGATTAAAACAAAAAGATGGCCATTTTCTCACCAGCAGGCTAAGGCAAGTCGCTTCCTCCAAGAGGGCGTTTGTGTCAATATAATATTCTTTTCCCATGCGCCAATTTCATTCCACGCTGTAGGCTACCAATTTTTTCACATTTATAATAACAATAATAATAATAATAATAATAATAATAATAATAATAATAACAAAAATCTCCAAGGATATGAAAAAATGCCCCATTCCCCACTAACAAACATACGCGTCAAATGACATATTTCAAAATTGATGGACTCATCCACTTGATGGGTTTCTTGTGATAGATTCTTGACATTATCGTTCATATTTCAGATTGTCCACTTGCTCATGCACAAGCTCTACGTGATCGACTTACCCGAGGTCCTCCATTTGGTGGAGTTTCTCTTGCGAAGCGGTAGTTTCGCAGGGAGGGCTGATAGATTCCTTTCGCACTCGGAAATGGATGGGGCACAACCAGAAAAAAACTCTTCCTATTTTAAAGAGGAACTGAATAGTATGATAAAAGTTCGAACAATTTTTTAACACCACTAATTTTGCATTTCTTTTGCATTTGATAGTTTTTTTGGGGGGGTCCCTTGAACTGCGAGAGCTTGTAGCGATTGCCTTGGTCCGTTCCGGTCTTAACCCGGCCTGGTACGAGTACCAACGTTCCAAATTTCACGTTACTTGTTTTAGTAGTTTTTGTTTTGTGTTGATATTTCAGTCAATTCCTGCCCGAATAGAGCTCCCCTAACTAGTTCTATTCCCATTTTAAGAACATGATCACATCGAGGTAGCTGCCTACCTGAGTAAATAATATCAAGTATATTGTTTTAATTTTGTTTTACATTGTACATTTGATTTCTTAATGCCGTTAGAGATCAATTTTTAAAAAAATATATATTTGTTTATAATTAATTGGCCAAAATGCAGGTTTTTACTTCAGATATACTATCTTCACAAGTTGATTTTGATAATTATTTCTGTAAATTAATCACAAATATATGTTCTAGAGAATGAACTAGAACGGTAAAGGTTCTGTAGAAACTAATGCGTTAGGATATGACTATTTGAAAAAATATTTTTTTAAAGTATATCATGAATTTTTCAGTTCAACTAAAACTTTTTGTGACACATTAACTATTCTAGTCCATTTTCTAGAGGAAATCAGTGGTTGTAAGCTGTAAGAAGAATTATATCATTATATTTTATGGTTCATAAGGTTTATGTTTGTCCTGCCTGAATATGTTGAAAATTCCTAATACAGAAAAAAATGCATCTGACGTTCTCTCACTAAGAGCTTGACAGTAAAGGCTAGGGAAGTGGCACTTGCACACTCGCTTCGAAAAAAAACATTTCTTCAAAAACTAATAAATGTAGAAATAAATGGTTTTAAGCATTTAAAAGAAGCAATTTTATCATTGCCAAGTTATCAATAAAAAGTGATAAAATGTTGTTAAGTATTGACATTTTTACAGTTGTTATTTCATTTAATTATTGTAAATGTCGCTCATTGACCATAGTAATTTATGGGATTTTAAATATTTTTTTAAAATTTAAAAATATCAAATTTCAGAATTTTTTGTATTTTTGAGGTAAACAGTTACCTTCAAAAGCATTGTCCAAAAAGCAATGTTTTGACTGAATGTTTTTCCGCAGAGGGAAGCATTCCACAGCCTCAACGATGCTTGTGGTCGACCACTTCGGAACGCGAGGCCACTTCAGTTGGCTATGAAGCGGCCGGTCCTGTTCTTCAATTGCTGAAGAGGCACACAATAGGTAGAAACTACAACTCAAAAGCACAACCATATTTAATTTTATGCAAAAAAATCTTAAGGAAGTTTAGCCGACGAAAAAAGCAAATACAATTTGGGCACAAACAAAATAAAAACTTCTTCCCCTTTTAACCGATTGCAGGAAAGGAGAAGGTTCTCTATGATTGTTTGATAGCTCCAATCGAATTTTGTTTTTATTTTTTAGTAAAAATATAATAAGCAGCTTACTGCCATTAATGATTGGATGCAGCAAGTGAATGTTAGCAATATTTTGTTATGACATAAATAAAATACATTTTCAATTATTTATCGTCTATTTCTGTTCCTATTTAAGTGTTTTTTTCAAAAATTGATTTTTTCTTTCACAGAGATAGTATTGTTTTTATTATATTATTTTATCAGCCACGAATGCGCACAATTGGATTTTGAATGATTTTATCAATCCTTGACTTGCAATGTATATATTATTGCATCTCTTTAATATTATGATTCTTTATATAAGTACATGTCTTTTACATTCTCATAATCGCAGTGCAGATAAAGATAAACAATGCTGCTACGATTTAATGTGGAGATTTGATCGAAAACACCCAGTTTGAAGGACCCTGATAACGAAATAGATTTTTAGCTTCTGACGGATCCCGCCGAACCTCTGTAAAAAAATTAAGCCGCTTGTGCACATATCAAGCTCATAGGGCATTTTGAAAAGTTCTCAGAATCTTTCTCAGATTGTTTTCGAGTGTTTCAAATGTGTAATCGCAGTTGTGACTTAAATGACGTTGAAGAGAAAGCACAGTAATGATTCACGTTGCGCTATAATTTACTTGTACACCATTCGGAACGTGGTCAGTGTTACAGGTATTCCAAGTGCAGTAAAAATGTTCCTTGAAATATTATTAAAATGAAGTAAGCTTCCTAATTATATTACGATTAGTTTGAACCCCCATAATTTTACAATGCAACAATCGAGAAATTTAAATATTTTAATGTAATTTTGTTCAACAATGTAATAAATTAATCAAATTATTTGATTTTTATTCTAATTAAGTAAACAAAAATAAATACTCGAAGTAAAAGAAACGAAATTATTGGTAAATATTTCAGTTGTATTGAAGGAAGAATATAAAATCTTTGATGATTCGTTTATCTCGATGTCCTCATCTCTGAGAATAATACTAAAGTAAACAATGTCTTTCAAAGTATTTTTTTTTCTTCCAGATACCTACACACCCTTCTTCTATTTTCTACTTGAATTGAGAAGGGTGTGTAAAGTCACTCTAAAGGGATGTTGAAACTCACGTCAGTCAGTCAGTTTCTGTAGGTAGTACGTGTACGTATATCCAAACATTAATTTAATAGCAATAATTTTACATTTTAACAGCAACCTTGGTTTAACTTGAAGTCAATTTTCCAGAAGTAGGCAAGGTTTATTTGCAGTCATAATTATTACCCTCCGTTTCCTCCCGAAAACGAAGGGTTCTCTAATTGCGTTTTCTTTGTATTTTTTTGCGACCGAACAATTGAGTTCGGGTCGTTATATTTTGTCTTCACAAAACGATGACAACCTTTCCAAAAACAATAAAGAAATTAATTGCAGATATTAATTGCGCAATTTAATTACATTTCTCAATCGCCGTTTTTAATCGTGATTCATTAGAATGAGAATGAAAAAAAGATAATTTATGTCTTTCAATGATAATTTTATCTTTCGAGGTAAACCTTCGTGAATACTTTTAATCATTTTATTCAAAAAATTATTTATTGCTGTTTTTTGAGTCAGTTCACCATTAAACTAAATAATAGAAGTTTAATATCTTACAATTAGAAAAAGAAATGATCCCAAACGACATAAATAGATAATTTTTAGAAAATATGATGTACACATTTGATGCAAAAATTGAAGGACAAAAGGTAACAAAATCTTAGAACATTGAAAGAAACGTAGCACGTACGAACAAAATGTAATCAGGGAAGGCAAATAAAACGTACCTTTCTTTGATATTCCCAGATACAATTATTGCAAAAGGCCAGAGGCGTACTCACGATTTTTCTCCATGTCCAGCCGACTGACGTTTTCTTATAAAGGTTATTTTTAAGAAAACAGAATATAAAAGGTAAAATTCTTCACTTACATTAATATTTATTACGTTAAAAACTGTCATATTGAATGATTTCCGTTAGTGAAAACAAATTTGTAAAAGCTGCTACTTTTTCAATAATTATCATTGGCTTCTAGGGGAAGGCAGAAATAGCCATGAACCCCTCTTGAGTGTTCCGCTTCAAAAGACAATTTAAATTCGAATAAACGACGTCATTAATAACATTTTTCTTTATTAGATTAACATATTTCGATGGTTTCAGCAGATCTTATAATGACGGTAGAAAACTGTTAATTTACTAGTCATTGAAAACCGCTATTGTAATACAGGGAAATGTTGGCAATAACAACGCATTTTATTAAAATATGTGGAAATCTAACTACACATTACCAATAAACCAATGATTTTCATGATCTTTATTTATGATAAATATCAATATGTTTTTTATGTAGATACACATATGGCAATGGCTTAAAAAATATAATTACAAGTACACTACAACAGTCATTTATTGTTAATTCTTTCATGAATGGAGATTTAATTTGTGTGCTTACTTAATGTGTGCTGCGTGGGACATTTCCATGTTGGAAGTTGTAGTTCTCCATCGCCATTCATTTTCCTCCATGTCTCGGTTGCACAGCTATTTAAAAGGATGTGGATTGAATATTTACTATCACTGCAGAGCAAACAGATACATTAACATATGACTCTTTCAAACTTCCTGGTATCCACCCCCGACCAAGCGTAACCCCCTCATGCGTCCCTTCTCAATCTGTGAATTTTTTTTTACATCCTCATACCGGACTAGTGAGCCACTAGCGAGCGTTTTCTGGTTCTTGCTGCCAGGATATCCTCTTTTTATATCCGAATGTCTACTGTTTATATCAGATATTAATCGTTTTCTCACACGTTTTCCCCTACCCCCAATTATCTCCGCAGAAATAACTCCCCAACCAGCACGTTCAAGTCACAGTTTAACTTTTTAAGACCAGAAGCGCTGTTATCTTCCCTATAATTGTACTCTGATAATTGCACTATGACTGGGTTTCAGAGGATAACATGTGGCGTGGTCCTAGATGGAAAGTAGTTGCATTATATGAATAATAACACAATGAGAGTAACGTTTATACGTAAATCAACTGTATTAACTTTGGGAGCGCAAAATGATATCAGAAAAATTATCAGAAATTCAAAAGAAATTCCAGAAAGCATTTTCTAAAAAGGAGTAAATTCAAAATGGAGTTTACTGCTTTTACACATTATGCTCAGCTAACTACGCCACTTCTAATTCGCTAATACAAAATAATACGCTAATTCAAAAGTAACTTCATTGTTACACAGTGTAAGAATATGGTCACGCATAAATTAAAAATTGCAATTAAACTTGCACACATATCCCCTCCACTTCCCAAGGTCGCGTCGTTTATCAGCTTGCGAGGCTTCTCCCCATCCCCAGTCTATCAGAACCACATCAGAACCATTACAATATCGCAGCCCTTGCGAGCCACTTGCTGAGAGGTGACTACGTACTTCTGGTGACTACGCACGGAAGAGATTTTTAAAACGTCCCGATCAAATGAACGAAGAAATGCTAATGATCGGGGAAATTTTGATGATGAGAAATGCCGCATATTGAATTGTCAATTGCTGTAAAAGAAGTTAAAAAAAAACTATACGAATGAATTTCATTTTTCGGAAATTTTTCCTTTTGGTGATCGAAGATATTTTTTTTACTTTTCGCCCACAAATTGTTGGTTTTGGTTACATCTACAAGATACGTAAATATTGTTTAATGTATCAAGTGTAGAAGTAGCGCAGTTAGCTGAGCAAAATATGCCCAAACTTTTTCTAATTTCATTCAAATTCTAGCTTAAATAAGACGAAGATTCGTTTCAAAATGTATCCAATTACTGAATACATCAGTTTTAAGAGAATATGAATTTACGAAAAGGTGTTTCTGAATAAAAGACGTCAATAAGTAACTTTTTTTTTCAGAATAAATTAAGGGAGGTTATACGCCGATTCCGCGATGCAAAATTGGACAAGACAATTATTTTTCCTATTTGCTGTTTGTGCAGTTTCTGCTTCATTTGGTAAGTATTCGTTCAGAAATCCTGCAGAAATACATCGAATTTTACTTAAAAATCAAAATGCAAGTAATTACCAAATAATAATGTATCAATTTTAAAATGAAATCCCCGAAAAGGGTTGTAATCTGAGAACTAAGTTGTATTCATTAATTTAATAATTTAGGTCATATATCGTACTCTCAAAATTAAATTTTAAAAAACATTAAAATTTATATCTTCGCAAGGTGAAAGAAATATTGAAGACGTCGTTTCGATACAGATTGGATAGTAGAGAAATGCCGAGAACAATTCACTCATAGACAAAGAACTGTTAAGGTTTCAGTCATCAATGGATTAGACGGACGGATACTTTTTTAGTCTCGAAACAATAAAGCGCTCAAGTTTCCAACGTGAATAAACAAATTTCGTGCTCTTCATTTTTTGAATAAAACGTGTCAATGCACCAGATTTCATTTCAGTAAAAAAGGTCTCTGGATTTCGTTCAGCGAAGTTTTGGTGCTCTGCTTTGGACTACTTTGACTATAAAACGCTTTAATACGGAGCATTAACTTCCGATGTTTGTTCTTTAAAATATACAAGTATAATTTCGCATTACCCCGCCGTTGGCACCTCCCCCCCCCACACACACACACACACACTCATCGCTGTTTTCTGAATGCTGTTTGCTTGCGACCGTTAGTAACAATGCTCCGAAATAATATTGTTTTCATAAGAACAATCTATTGTGAGATATTTAGTAATGACATTTTCTAAAAAAAGACCGTATTTGCGCCATAAAATGTCATTTATGAATGATTTAAAATGCGATTTATTACAATTAATTTAATGATTTAAGAATATAATAGATTTAAATAGTAATGTTAAACCTTATATTACATTCGATGAATGTATGTTTGTGTTCCGCAAAACCTTTTGAATCACATGCACTGGAACAAATGCTCGGAAATTGTGCACAAGTAATTTTGTGAGGGCGAAAAAACACAGCGGGAGGTTGCGATTCAAAATTTTTCTTTCATGTAAAATTTTGTCCAGTGCAACCCGCAATGCATGTAGGCAGTGTTGTTGTCGAGCGACGCGAGGTAGGGCCTGGCTGTATTTTACTCAGCTACCTCCTTGTGATGTGTATCTCCCCAATTTTTTAACGACCACACCTCCATTACAGGGTGTGTACCCAATCCATTGGGGTGAGGTGACCCACACTCCTAGAAGTTCGAGAGATAGCGTCAAAAAGTCATTCATTGCTAAGTTTCATAATTCATGCACAGAACCTGTTAATCTGCTAAACCAAAATTAATGTCTTTGGTTCGCCAATAGACCTTTCGAGTGTTGAGAACTTTCAAACCTTGAAACATAGAATTATTTTTTGTGATGTTACGTCTGAAATATTGTATGCAGCTTTTGCAAATTACATAAATACAAAAGAACTTGTTCTATCACATGTTCACAAGTAAATTACAAGAATGCCAGAGGGTGAATAGTCCAAAATATTGTGAAGTCATGTCGTTAAATGGAGCCCCAATGACAAAACAATTTTTTTGTACAAAAAACAGTGAGAAAAATTATTTGCCATTAGACCGACTTCACAGGGTTGCTCAGTCTTCGTCAAAAAATTCAACCTCTATCACCTTTCTTTCCTTCTCTCCCCTCTACACTTCTTTCCATCTTTCTCCGAAATCATAGCAATCACCACAACCTGCATCATTCCTTATTACTTGGAACAAACATTCAACCAATAACAAACTCGCATAATACTTACAAGTGCATACAAAAGTTTAATCGCGATCTTGATTTGGAGATCATATAAATGTACAATGTGGAGATCATATAAATGTCCCGGTTTCAGACATGGGTCATGGAAGAACTGATTTTGCCATCTCAATGAAGTGAGAGAACTAAATACAACGCACCTTTTTCGTGTCACCCATATTAGCGACACGTGGTTAAAGATGTCACTCAACACCACACTTTGTTACACTTCCTGGATGCCGTTTTCTGAGAAGCGACCAGAACTCAAACGTCACGTTGCGTGACAAAGTGTCAGTATTCACCTTCGGGATCACATCACCTGCAATATTATATCTTCATCAGCAGATAACGCAAATCAGCGTAACGGATATCTCTTGGTTAAAATTTCAATGTTAGGTGTAGTGCCCTCCAAAAATAGAGAATGCGGAAACTATCAAGAAGCTTACTTAAGCTTCTTGCTTAAGTAAATACAACGACAGATTTGTGATGGGCAATTTCAATTGTAACCATCTGTATCCTAAGGTCACAGATCGACCAATTTAAATATTTCTTTAGTGAAATTAAATCTTACGATTCTCACACTAAATGCCACTCTTCATACGACCGCTACCAAACACACGGATAAATCAGATCATTGTATCGAACTATGACCAAGTCAAGTCTCACGGACAGTCATCAGTGCCGAAAATATCCAAGCACGTCGTCTTATACCTCCCACACAGTATAAATGTCCTAGTTAAACGCCAAGAATTTTCGAATTTCACGGTTACAAAATATTTCAAGTATTTTGCTCTCGTAGTATGTCTTTAATTCGCCATATTGCCCATCAAAAAAGTCCTGTAGATAGTAAAGTAAATACGTTCATACACATCTGCTGACGGAATACATTGATATACTTACCTGAAAAGAAAGCTCGTGCTCGCCCGCTGGCACCTTGGATAACAGTATAATCTCCTGAATGAAACAGAAGGAACACATTTTTTAATGTTTTAATGTACAAAATGCAAAAACGACAAAATTAAATAGAAGAAATTCAAAAATCTGATTCCATAAAAAATTGAGAAACACGAAATTTAAATATTAGCATAATTTTCTAAGCGCAAAAAAACAACTGAAAATCTCTACGCACACTTTCCATAAACGTAGAGAGATCACGAGAAGTCACGAGCCCCACTGCAAATTGAAGTACCGTATACCTTTCTTAACGGTTCGCTAAAACACTCACCCCCCTTCAAAAATTCAAAACTTCAAACAGAACGTCTCTTTCAAACTTAGGTTTCGGGTCTAGAAATACTCCAGAAGAATTTTTCTTTCCTTTTACAAATCAAATGTTCTCAAAGCTATTTGAAGTTTAAACTCAAGCCCGTCAGGAATAGACAATGTCTATGCACGAGTTTAATGCACTAGACAATTTAAACTACTCTGAGACAATATTATCACCAAATTAGTGAAACGCCTGAAATTAGTGCCGAAGTAGTATATCCTTTGTAACAGATATAATGAAGTTTTCACTCGCAAAGAGAAACTTATCGTCACCATGGAAAACCGCACTTGTTCATTCTATTTCTGAATCAACAAATCCTTCTGACAGACCCATTAGTATTCTACCTACAATTTCTACAGTATTAGAAAGAATATTGTGAATTATCTCGACAACAATAAAATTCATAAATGAACAACAGCACGACTTCCGATCAGGCTAGTTCACGAATTGCGCTTTTACGTCTAATTAAAGAGACTAGAACCGCTAGTAAGAACGGTAAATTAAAAATACTTTTAATTCTTTTTTCCCCTTTCGTTTTCGCCTCTCCAGTTGCCCTGAAGAGGCAGAAATTTATTCAAGTAATGGGTTTCATTTCACTGCTGCCGATTAAGCTTCAGCAGTTTGGATAGGGCCTATCTTAGAAAGATTTCCTAAATTTAACATAATCCCAACTTAAAACTAATTTAATGGCCACTTTGTGCTTTCTACTCCCCGATGGGCGGCTTATATAATTGCCGGATCGCCCGCGCCCGGCCCCTCGGCGTTCTCTGATTGGTTGAGTCACTCAGTAGCATTGGTAGAACTGGTGCAGTAGCGACGCTCCAGAACGTGCCCACCGAGCGGCGCCGTTCATGGCGCGCTCCGTAAAGTGCGTCGGGTATATACTTGTTTTTTTCTAACGTGGCATCTGTGGGTAGTATCTCCAAAATGGAATTCGGCACGACTTTTTGCGTCATTCTCAGTCCTGCCGCTAGAGTCACTCGATCTGCAGTACTGCTTGATACGATCACGATCATGCGACATCTTGCGGCAGGACCAAGAAAGACGCAAAAAGTCGTGCCGAATTCCATCTTGGAGATACTACCCACAGCTGCCACATTAAAAAGAAAAATATAGATCACTAGAGACTCGCATGGTCGCAGCGCGCTCTGGTATCCGCTGCGCGCGGCGAATAGTTGCGGCAACTGCCGCATGATCGCGCTGTCTTCCTGCTGCCAGCGCGGCCGTTTTGAAGGCTTTGGTCACATATCCAACAACACACAGCGAGAATTTGTATAACTGCTTAATATTAATTTGTAGAAGAAAATGGCCTGATGCGGGTATTTTATTACATACGTACTTAATATAATAAGAAACCATGCATGTTACACATAAATGCATTTTAGTTCTTTGATATGTCTTATTTGTTACAGAGGACTCTTGGGATTATAACAAAAAAGGTATGTTTGAGATGTACTTATGAATCAATGGGTTTTTTAATGAATTTTCCTGTGAAGTCCTCTTAGTGACAGTATTTCTTTCTCTTTTTACCTACATTTGTTTTTCCTTCTTTTTTATATTTATATTTAGGACAATGGTATTGTAACCACCGCTCAAAACTATCATTCTCTTTTGTTAGATTATTAAGTAAATTATGGAAATAATTTTGTTTATAATTTGGTTAAAATTACGAAGATTTTTCGTTTAAAAAAAATATGTTCAAGTAAAACTTAAATGTGCAACAACTATGGACGTAATCTAAATAACTGAATAATTTCATTGCAAATTAATACAGAGTCCCTCCTACCTTTATTAACAAAAGATAGATAAAACTGTTTTCATGTATAATTCGCTATCGTCACCAAAATTCAGCCTTTGCTGTTGTACCTCGGCGGTAAATTAGGAATTTAACTTATTTCCAAAATGACATATCTTAAAGAATTTGAAGTTTTAATAAAGGCAAAGTATTCGAATTTCGACTTGTAATTCAAGATAAGATTCAATGGTTTTCGGATATAGGTTAAACCTCCGTTTTCTGAACATCTTTGGCACAGAACACACTGATACGTTAAACTACAAAAAACCGAAATGGACATACGTCACTTTATAAACAGGCTTAATTGCTGACACGCGGTGCATCAAACCGAATTACAGCGAAAAATAGAATATTTTGTTGTTTTCTTTTTTTAAATTTGCAGTCATAAATGTAATCTGCAACATATAAAAATTAAATTAAAAATAAAAACTTACTTTGAAATATAAAATTGCACCTGAAACATATTTTCGAACGTATTGGTTAAATTATTACTGTAAATATTTAGTTACTAATTCGTATTAGCTGATTCTGGATTCAACGCTCTATCCGAAATGTGGAAAATCATTTGTCTACTACAGATGTGGAACTGTTACGATGTAAATAAATATTTAAATATGATCACCAATTTACGAATCGGTACTGTGCTCTTCATAGAATCATAATGTTCCTCTTTGACATTTTGAAATTAAAGCCGAATAAGGTTTACCTCCTAAGTTAAAAGAAATCATTGTAGAATTCATTACAGAACCTTGCTGTAATGAGGGATGTAGTTCATGGTATTTGGTCGGAGTAGAAACAATTAATCAATTAGTTTGCCGGCCTTTCGGATTATTTTAATTCCATCCTCAGGACTTACTAAATAATTATGGAAATATTACAGTCTCTCAGCAACATTTGAACATAATATTTCTTAGAGACTATAATATTTTCATAATTATTTAGTAAGTCCTGAGAATGGAATTAAAATATTCCGAAACGTCGGCAAACTAATTGTTTAATTGTTTCTACTCCGACCAAATCCTGTGACATACATTCCTCGTTAAAAGAAACAGTATTTCATAAATTGTTTCCGTTCAAAAGTTTAAAAATAAACAAGACGAACATGTTTCATGTAGGACCTGCCGTGTGGGCCGAACAGTACCCGAAATGTAACGGACATGAACAGAGTCCCATCAATCTGATTGGAAGACATGTATTACATAAGTACAATCAACCGCGTATTTTTTCTGACTACGACCAAGTTCTAACTGGAGTTTTCAGCAACAACGGCCACACAGGTAAGAAGTTTCACAACTCTGATTCGATCTGTATTGAATATGTATTTGCGGTAAACGCAGCTAACAACTGATTACTTTCTACACGTAATAGCTCAGAAAATATGTTTATGCACGATTATAAGATGCCATCCACGCTGTATATAGGGATTATGATTTTTATCCAATTTTTTGAACTCAAATGAGAGTGATGACAAACAATACAAATGTTTGTAGATTGTAGCGTAAATAAATCTGCTCGCACATGCAATTCGCAATTCAACTTATCATTTAGAAATAATCATACGTAACTCATAAACGCTGCGTCCTAGGCTCTTAAAAACAAACGCATTTAACTCCATTATATGCAATTTCC
>BLKR01017271.1:0-13548 GCA_011170035.1 Teleogryllus occipitalis
TTGAGTACGCAGTAGTAATAGGAAGAATATAAGAAGTACGCAGTAAAAATATAGGAATATACGCAGTAATATAGTAAGAATTACTGAATCTTTTAAAGTAATTATTTTCATAAAATATGCAAGAAAATCGACGAAAATTGATAAAATAAAATAAATATGTTGTGAAAATAGCGCAATATGTAAAATATGTAATATAGTACCAAATATGTAAAAATATGAAGCGGAAAAAACTGATAGTGTTAGGACGGCAACAATTCGCCAAGATTAAAATTTTGAGAGTGGTAAGACTGAAGACAAAAAATATGTAATTACATAAACATCTGTCTCTACTCATCAGAGTTGCCTTCAAGGTAAGAATATACGAATTGCATGGTCTTTTAAACATTAGTGGCAAGGCGAAATCCCTTTGCTTTCTTCTTCTTGTCGGCCTGCACAATTTCCTTAGTCAGGAAAGATGATACCGTGCTTCTTCTGTGACCAAATCCTTGTTAGCAATGAGTGTTATTTTCCTACCCAATTCATATTGACGGTTTTCATCCACATTATTGATGGTTTCAAGGAAAGTATGAACTTTATGCACAAAATTTCTTTGCGGAAAGAACGTCTTTCTTATATATTCTTCTTAATAATAAATAATTAACCATAATAATAGTTATTAATTATTATTATTATTATTATTATTATTATTATTATTATTATTATTATTATTATTATAGAAAGAACAAGAAGAAACGAACGTCATTTTACTCTATCGAAATGCTTTTGATCTAAGTAAATCGTGTTATTACAGGCCTACTGTTACTTTTCCCAGTACTTTGAAACGCGAGTGTAATCTCATTTAGTATTAAAACATTAGTATTTAATTGCTTTTTATTTATAAAGACTTTAATAAATAATAAATACTACTTTAGAGAGACTATTAGTATTTTGGGCAACTTCAGAATAAAAAGGAAAATTTGGTGAGATTTTAAAATCTCGTAGCTCTGTTACTATTTACTTCAAGAAAATAATTTATAAAGCATATTTGTAGAGAACTTTATGACCTTTAAAATTGTACGAAACTATTTTTGCGCTAATATCAACCATTAAAAATTTATTACGGAAGAAACAAACAAATACTGGAAATTTTTTTAGACTTTGGCTACCAAATATTTTCCCGAAATATTTCGAGGTGGAAAACTTAGTGTTTTATTACTAATAACAACATAAACAAAATAAAAATAATAAAATCTTCTACATCACCTTTTGCATGGCAAAATGACTTATCGACTATATCGTGGATAAGGACCTTTCGATCAGGCTAGGTTGTTATCTAAACAATCTTACCCAAACATTAGCCTACCACGAGCGAGGTAGTTTGCGAGCAAAAAGAACTAATTAAGCGTATTTGAAAAATTATTTACAATTACATGCGATGTAACGATAACTGCAAAGTAACGTCTGCAATTTTATATCAAAGACTAAATTACGAGTAAAAAGTACATTCTGCTAAAAGAAACGATTGCTTCCTTAAATCACTAACAAAGTAATCATTAGAAGTAATTGATTTACTTTTACTCAATTGCTCCCCAACACTGTAAATATCATTGAAAATCTCCCAAATTCTTCAATTGTCATAATTTCTTTTTCAACTCTACAATGTTCCCTGAAGGCGCTCTTGGTGGAGAAGATGGCGGCATTTACGCTACTCTTTCTATCTAGGACTCTTTTTCTGCCGATTGCAGGAAGAACGTACGCTCCTGATATTGTGCACATAGCAGTATTACAGTTCCAACTTTCAATGTGCGCAATTAATACAAATTCCTTTCCCCTAAAATAATTAAAGCAAAAGGCTAAGCAAATAAGGCAAATAAGGCAAAACCTAAATTACCTAATAAGGTATTTGCCAATCTAAATCAAACGAGACCTCCGGGACCGCCCCCCTCCCCTCTTAGGAACGCCATTGGAACAAAAGGAAACTTAAAGTCACTGCATATGTGAAATACAGGATGCTTACTCAACTGTGTGGAGGCGCCGCTTCGGAGTTCCGGTTGATGAACCCTCGATTCCATGGAACTGTCCACGCGCCGGCTCCTGAATCGCGCGCTTCCATACTACTTCCCTCGCGTACGATTTCCTCAACTTCCCCCATAAATGGGGCACCCACAAAATACAGTTACTAAATAAAAATTGAACTTGGTACGAGTGTAACAACCCGTAAGAGATAGAATAAGAGATGTATGCAGTGGGTTGCTATTGAGGTACGTTTGTTTAGAGAGAAGCTGGATAGAGTTTGTAAGAAATGGTCGTATGACAATTAAAACGTGATATTTAAACAAGCAAAAATGCAAGAAATATCAATCCTTCCTGGAATGAGTTACATAAATGGTTAATAGTGAAGTTAAAGCTAAGCTTTGTTGTTGGCGATTCCTTTTATTGTCAATTAAGGAGAGTGCTTGGAATAGAGAAGAATATTTTGACATGACAAATTTATCAAAAGCTATACAAAAACATGAAATGTCAAAAGATCACATATGTGATTCAGTGAATCTTAAACATCTGGAAAAATCTGAATCCGATTTCTGAATTATTGTCAGAGTAACACATACACGCAGCTCTTTTAGAATCATAAAACAGTCGACTCTGGTTTTAGTGAACTCGGATATAGTGAACCCTCGGTTATAGTGTACTTAAGTCACTGGTCCCGTTCCACTTACAAATAATCATACGTAGATTCGGTTATAGTGAACCTGAATCTCGGCTGTAGTGAACTTAGGGAATACGCTCTAGAAATTAATTCGCTCCTGGAAAAGAATATATCGCCTCAGTGCCACAAATTCCGAGACTAGACAACTGGACAAAATTAGGCAATCGGCCAAAGATCATAATCGAAGAAGTGTCCTCTGAGGTGAAGGTAGCGGACCGGGAATGGGAACCTTACTGATAACTTCATGCCACTCGGTTTCACTGCGGAACGTTGTGCCCAGCGAACGCTACAATTGGTGTCCGACCCGCGCGATTGCTTGCTAAGTTTCAAGCTTCATGTTACTTGGCATTCTGCGGATAAAGCGCGTTGGGTTCCACGTAGGTGACAAGAAGCACATGACTGTCATAGTCTGGCGATACCTGCCGTGCCGCGCGGAAAAGCGATCAGTTTCATTCGCCGTTTGCGGCATCCCGCTACCGAAAGCATCCCGTATGTTATTTGGCGAGTAAAAGGGACTTCGGAGAGTCGGACGGTGTTCAAGCAGTGCAAGAGGCATTGAAGAGTGTCAAGACTATATATAAACAATCGTTATGGAGAAATTCTATTTAATTTTGACATCATCGGATATAGTGAACCAGAAATGCAGTGGCGTCTAGTGCCCCAACAGACAGGAGGTTGCACCTCCATCGAATGATGGAAATTTTCAAAATTCAAAATACGAATACATAAAAATATAAGCAATTCAAATCAATTAAAACTAAGTGAAATAAAAGTCGATATTGAAACATAATTTTATGCGTGCCCTCGTAAGGCATATACACCTCCCGCGCACGTGGTTCTGGCTTTGATTTCCACTGGGTACTTAAGTTCGTCTCCAGCACATCGCAACAAGCACTATTGCTTCGACACGTTTTACACAAATAAAATTATTTTATTTCGAAAACTTCACTACCCTGGTATATTTAGCAATAATGAAAGATCTTTGACACACATTCTTATTCACAAGAACGTTCGCAAACCGCTGGCCAGCTGCAGCCACACGCTTCCGCGAGACACTATCCACTCGAAGGACTTCCATCACAACTGCCACCTTTACGCAAAGAACTCATCAAATGTACGTTTTGAATCAACAAACCTAATATCAAAGGAAGAAATTCTCCAAATATCATAAACAATGCATTGAATATCGTCAATAATTGACTGAACTTGTCGACTTTCAGTAACAAGCGAAATTCATAAAACTACGTTGCAGCGAGTCAGACGAAGACAGAATATGGGTATTCCCCTGCGACTCACTCCGTCGCCGCGCAGCGCGACAGCGCCACCTGTAATGTTACCCAACCAAAAGGCCATATATTCCCCGTGTTAAATCGAAGTGCCAAAAAATAATCTGTAAATCCAGTTATACAGCCTAGAGTCAAGAGCGTGGTGCAATTCCTGGCAAGGCACTAGACACCGGACAGAGCGCCAGTTGGACGCTCTTTGGTTTCAGAATGATTTCATATACGGACATCGATATTGCTGCAATATCTTGAAAATTGAATGTCATTAATAGGAAAATGTATATTCTTAAAATATTATGAGATCTTTTTCATTTTCTGGGGGTTGTGCAACCATGCAACCTAAGCACGAGCCGCCACTGCAAAAAGGTTAGTCCCCTGAAGTTCACTATAACCGGAGTCTACTATCTTGAAATCACGTCTGCACGTGCTTCGTGGAATTAATGTTTTGGAATGTAATGATATAAGTGAGTCAATTGTTCTGAATAAAGTGAATAAGATTACAAAAAATAGGATTGCGTTGGGGCATGGCCCTCATGCCCCCTTCCAGGGATCCGCTGCCGTTCAGTAAACTGTTTTGCCTACCCTGTACATTTGTTCCCGAGCGGCCTTTGGTAAAAATACCCTCATTTACGCATTCACAACAGTTTTACAAGAAGTAATTTGAGTAATACTACAGAAAACTGACTACAGCCTATAATTACTAAGATACCAGGTTTATCTAACGAATGAAAGATGTTAAACAGCATAACTTAGGGAAATACCTCAATAGAAACGAAGCATTTTAGCATTTAGAATGAAAAGGCGATTATGCACTTTTCAGTTTTAATTTATGGAATACATTCTCAATTAGTTTCGTTTAAAATATAAATATGCAGTCTCTTTTCGGATTTATGGTGACATGTCTTTTTTTGTAAAAAAAAAAAGTATTTCTTACGTGTTTATTATCTTCTAGAAGAAATACCAGAGCAACTTTTGACAGTGACCTATTTGCATTTATGTTTCCATTATCTCCGCTGATATAAGCAAACTTCCTCGAAGAGTCATTCAGCATGTAGTCAGCAATTAGGTATTTCTATCAACGAGCTATCAACGAAGTGACAGAAATACAAAATTCGCATGTTCTCTAAGTTACTTCTATGATACATAAAAATGAATGAACTTGTCATGTAGATTGAAACAAAGCAATAAGCGTAGAAGATTACCGATCCACTGAAGATTTTCGATCTCTGTAATAAAAAGATGTTAAGGATAATTAATGCTGCTTCTTATTTCCCTTTGTGCCTTTCAGCATCGGGATAGCCATTTGACATATTCCTCCTTACTTTGTACCTTGCATTTTACTTCCCTTGTTATTCAATTCCTATGACAGACATCTCCTGTATATCCTTCCCAGGTTCCCCTGTATCTTCCAGAAGATCTTTTCCCCTCTGGTCTCTGTCTCCAACATCTGCTTCGGTTTCCTGTCCTCTTTCACTTTACTCACATGTCCGAACAATTTGCCAATTAAAGCTATCGATAGAACTATTCAACATGTCTTTATGATTCATTGAATAATATCTTGAATTTGAATAAGTATAGGATAATGTAGTATTAAAAAAGTAATATAAGAATCTAAAGTTCGATGAGAGAATATTTGGTATGGAATATAAAATAATCTCCTTAAAGGTTCTGAAATAATTTTAAATTACAAATAAAAAAAATATATATTTGCGAAACAATCGAAACTTTAATTATCACTTCAAAATTTGTTATGTATTGCAATAACACACCATTTTAAACTGATTATTATTTACCGTCTCTTCAATCATACAGTAATTTGAAGAATCAAATTGTAAAAATTTCATAAGAACAGTTTTCAATGTCTGTGTCATTGAACTTTTTTAAATGTTTCTAAATTTTATACTAGATAATGTAATTAACTAGTCGTGCTCGATTTATGAAAAAGAAAATATAAAATATGAATGTGATATTTGGAGTTGTACTGATCAGACTATTGTTCTTTGAGGAAACGTTCGAAGAGACCAAATGCCAATTCACTTTTTCTGTTTTGAACAAAAAATTAGGTTCATTCAGAAAATTGAAATAGAATGTGAAAATAATACGAAAGCAAATGTAACAAATTCACAATTGACTGACGACTCGCTCATCAAAACATGCGTAAGTTGTGCTAAAGATTCTACCACTTTTCATTGATTCATTCATTAATGATTATGGGCGTGTCAACTGCTAAGATCATTAGTCTCGTACAATGTGTAGGTTTTTATGGCGGGAGGTAGCCGTGATTTTCTCCCGCTGAAGCAAGACCTACCCGTAAGCTTGTGGGTTTTCCCTAACCAAGTATCTCCCACTAGCGAGGCACCGACCCAGCCAGAACAAGCTCTAAGCTCTCGACTGGTCTCTCGGCATATGTGATAGTGTAGTGCATGTGTATAAGAGCAAGTGTGTGTAAGAAAGGAGTGTGAATAGAACAAGGAAGAGGAAGGAAAGATCTCGCGCGGGCCGCGGCCCTATTGTTAGGGTATTGCACGAGCATTCGCCTGGTGTTGATCGGAGAAACCAGGCAAAACGATCCCGATCACAGTAGCCTACCGCTTGAATTCTCCCCCAGGTTGTCCCTGAATTCGACCTAGCTAAGTAACTAGGGTCGAAAATCCTGGCACTGTCTGAGTCGAATCCTAGAACCTCCCGATCATAGGCACTGCACTGACATCAATTGATGACCTGACACCGGTATACCACTTTTGAGAAATACAATTTTGTATTGTATTATCTCATTATGGTGTGTGTAAAATTATACCTGTGATTACAATTCATGGGTAAAATATCTCTTGAATACCAATTCAAGAAAAAAGATCCCGGAAAAACTTATCTATTCCTTCTGCATAGCCCCGAAAATGATAGCTATGTTAAATATATATAGTAGGTCGCGTTGTGATATAGAGTAGTCATTAAAATATGTAAATGGAAATTGCTACGCATGGTTAAATAACATTTCAGGTCAGCTAAGCAAGTGAAGAGTAAATCTAACGATGCAGGGTATGAAAACCATACAACTATTTTCCAATTTCGCTATTATGAAAATACGGAAATAATTATTTCTGGGATTTATTGAATGATATGTATTTCGGCGATAAAATGAACGTTGTTTTGTACATTGCGTAATGAAATTAATAATATTCTAGTTTTCTGATACAAGAATCTGCAATATCTGTATGGTGCAATATCCTTCTCGACATCTCCCATATTGAAACTAAATGTCACATTTCATTTAAAAGATGCATTTACCGAAAGGGAGAGCAAGAGCAAGAAATGATTCCAATATCTGAAATAATATTTGCTTCTTTGCAGGCACATGTTTTATTTTTTCGGGTTACATATTGGTTTCCAGCTGATTTTAACTTCTTTCTCTCATTCTGCTCACTTCCAGAGCCTTTAGGCCTTATCCTCGTCCTATCATTTGATTCTGTATTAACGAATTTATAGTGTATTCAATTAATTTTTATCTACAGCATTCAGTAACAACGCCAAACATAACAGATCAGCAGGTACAGCTGGAAGAGGGGAAACAACACGCCCCTTGAATTACGACTTGTCACCTTGTGTTTTAGCACTAAATAAGTAGAAAAGAAATTTGCGACCCGACGGGGTAGTGACTGCTCTCTACAATCCATTGCTAATTAGAAATGTAATAGTTATAAGTAAAATAAGTATTACCAATCTTCTGACATTTCTACCTACCAAAGGTCCTTCTTCGCAAGAGGGAAACTGTGAAACAGGAATAACATTAAATGTGAAAGAAATTTATTACGCCGTACATTCCACATGCTCACACGCTTACCGGTAGAAGGAAATGCTGTTTCCTTTCTTATGCTTGTTGCTGCAATTTATTGTAACACAGGAAATCATTTTAATACCAGAGTTTCAATACGTAGTGTGTAATCCCTGCAATACACTAGAAAAACGCTCACGACTAAATAATAAATCCTCATACTCACAGTAGGCTCACACTACTGCCAACTCAATGACGTCGTCGCACTCAAGTTCAACTAACTACCTCTATGCTGGTAAAGTGTTGACATTTGAAGTAAAGACAAATGAAGGAATGAAACAATGAGGTATTACGTCACCAACTCTATTGAAAATCTATGTAGACTATAATAGAATAGAAATCGAAAATCATCAGGAATCGGATCAAACAGACATTAACACCTTGCGTTTTGTCTATTATCAAGTAATCATAAAAGACAACAAAGGCCTGAAAATATTCACACCAAATACAATGGTCTTTTCAGGTTTTTTACCCAATAAGAACAAAAATTGTCCTAAATGACAAACAAATAGGTACCTATCTCAAACTCTCAAAACTCATCAAACGAACCAAACATAATATAAACTATCTGAAATACGTTTGCAATTCTGAATTTGTAAGTGCTTGAAACTATTGATCTTTGCAATTAAATATTACATACGCGAGCCAACGTCCCTTCCAGTACGGACTAGATAAATGCTAGAAATTTATTCTTCTGGCACATACTTGCTCGTACTATATAGTTTTCTAATTTCTTTGGTCATGGTAGCTTTCCGGACTTGCTCCATCCTCTTCCCTACTGTCATCTATCGCCACCCAAAGTATTTTTTTCCTCAATTTTTCGGTTTCCGAATGGGAGAACCGAAATATTACTTTAATAAAATTACCTAAGAGGAAAAGCTTGTCCGTCCTGTATGCAAATTATTGTTGAATCATTTGCAACCGTATTTAAAAATATCGTTTAAGCTTTTCTGTAAAGGCGTAATTTCAAGCTCCTTTTCACCCAACATTTTTCGAAAAACTTTATTGGTAGTCATTTGAGCCACTTTCACTCACAAATGCAATAATGAATAAAAATGTATGGAAATGAGCATATCAAGCAACGAAAGATATTTAAAAATATTAATTACATTTGCATTCTTTATGAAAAATAAAAGAATACACCAAATTACTTTTAAGTCATGTTATTCAGTGCATTTAGCACTAATCCTATTTGAGAAAAAGGGGTTTGAGCGTTTCTGAAAGGTGGAAATTAGAGTTCATTTTCACAGAAAGCTTATGAGTTTTCGAGAAATTTTATAAGATACCCCATCCACCTTTTTCAGCAAATTCAGTAATGTAAACTATTCGCCGTTAATGTAAACATTCACGATGTGAGAGGGATGTCATACAATTACACAGTACATTTAGCACTATCTCTTTCAAAATTTAAAGAAAAATTGAGAACTGGTTTTGAAAAACTCTTGTTTTGCTACTTTCTATTATTCCCGTCCTTTCACACAAAATTGCGTGAAAACTTCAATATCACGCAATTTACTTCATTTCAATTGCTTTAAATTTTCAAACAATATAAATGACCATAATGAATGTAATGAATGTAATGACCTCTCCATATATAATTATGGAGAATAAATTTCATTTGAAGGAAAAATCACTATCTTCGATATTGTAACTAAAGGAAGACTCCGTAATAATTTCAAACTTTTGCAATTTTTGAAACTTCAGAGTTAACAGTGAAAATCGGATCTGTATCATGTCTATAAGTGTACATCGTTCTATTATTACAAGAAATTTAAAGAAGAAAATTGGAGCCATTTTTGAGAAAAGTTTGAAAATGTCGCAGGGGCTTCATGTAAAGAGCCCCCAACATTTAAATGTTTTTATACGTCTAATGGTTCATGAGTTTGGGTCACAAGAAAGAAAGCAGACACTTTACATTGCCGACGTTTCGGTCACATATTTGGCCTTTATCAGGGCTACAGAACAGACAACATTTATTTACATAAATCTGTACAGTGCACCATTTGATTTGTGCTATAATTAGTTAGTTTATTAACAATATAGTTTATTTAATTGTTACCTGTATGGTTATGCATAATGTACGGCGTGCATTCTACATATCCCTACTGTGTATGTAGTTCCACCTCACATAAATTATATAGGGTTCAACCGTGATAGGCAGTTTGCACGTGTGTGCATCCGCCTCTCTTGACAATAGTGATGCCAACTTATGAAACATGAAATACGAAATTGTTTACATGTACAACATACCTATACACACCGAAAAAATTAAATAAATCAAAATACAATTTTGATACATAAAAGGAAAAAAAACACACAAAACAAATAATTTATCAATAATTATGTACAATAATATTCTATATGGATTTCATAAGCTTTTAGTTCATGAGTTGAAATTAGTATGGTAATAGAGCAACAATTACCAAACATGTATTATATTTGAATGTATTATGTGTCTCATCAAAAATTCATCACTCTAACTTATCAGAATAAACTATGTTAATTAGTTATTACACAATTTTGTAAGACTTATGCAAGACTGTTATTTGTAGATGTTAGTATAGATACAGTTCAATCCTTCAATGCCATTTATATGATTGCATGTTCTATTGTTGATTTTTTTGATATATAGCATTTCTTTGGTAATTCTCTTTTTAAGATGATGTTCTCCATCAAGAACGGAAGCACTATCAAAATCAAAGGTGTGCTTCTCCTTTGTAGCATGTTTGGATAGTCCACACACTGATGTCTGATTTTTTATATCATTTTTGTGTTGTGCAATTTCTTTTTTACATTTTTGTTGGACAGAATAAACAAAACAAATTGGAGTACTCTTTGTGAAAATTTTTAAAATGTTGAGACTTTATAAAATGTATCCCCCAAAATCAAAATATCCATTTCACACTCAGAGAGACTCGAAGTCATTTAAATCGATCTTCTACAAGTTCTAATTTCCGCGTGTTGTAAAAATAATTAAAGTCCAAACTGTTCGTGAACGTTCGAAATTCTATCAGTTCAATAATTAGTAGAGCTCCCTCGCGAAAAATAACAACTTATACTTTTTACACACTAAATTATTTGGAGTCCAACGTTCCTCAATCTCATGAAACATTACAAGTTCCAATTGCACAAATTATCTATCTGCGAGCGACCCGCACAGCGTCACGACATACGACAGAATGTGAATTTTTTTTATTACTGCTCAGCCCTCTAGACCTCTGCTTCCCTTTTTTACTGTTTTGTCTAAAAAAATATCAGACACACTTCCGCAGTAGTAGACTATCGTTCCTCTCTCCAACCAATCCCCAAATCGTTTTCAAATCCGACTAGCCACGCCGTCACTTTCAATGCCAGATGAATATTTATTTATCTTGACAACTTCTGCGCCGTTGCTAAGGCGTCATATTCCTATTTAATTACCCTAGCATTTCCACCCATTTACGACAAATAACATGTAATAAAAATGACCCACATATTGGTATGTCACTATAATGTTAAGTATACTATATTTTTATATACAAAAATATAAGTGAAATATATAAAATATGTAAATGTTTTCGGCTCACAATACTCTCAGTCCTCTTCTTATGAAATAAGTGCGAGAAAGTAACAAAAAATGTTATTTTCTAAACTTTCTTCACTAAATGAAATGAACGATTTTTGGCATGGACACTCTTCTTGTGCACAGACGATGTATCGTCCCAATGCGTGCATCCGCGCCTTCGAAGACTGCGGTAAGCGCAGAGCAGGCGAGAAGCGGACGGAGTTGGCAGAACGGGGCGGCGCTGCAGCGGCCTTATTGAAGCCCTTCTCACCTGCGCCCCACGCGCTGATGGATGGCTGTCATACGCGGGCATGAAATTTTATGGCTGATTGAATGATCCATGGCTTGACTAATGATTGCGCTCTAATGAGTAAGTATTAATGGCGCCGTTAGCGATGACGTATTGTGCGCGCCCTGGGAATGACGCATGCGCAGCGGATGCTTGCGGTCGCCGGATATTCGCTGACAGTCGGACGATTCCGAACTGAATTCCAGCGATGAAGGCTCGAAATTGGGGCATTTACGACGCACTGCGATTGAACACCTGACTCGTTTATTGGAGATTTTGTCGCGTGAATCTTGAGAGAGAGAAATCAAGTCGAATTGTGCGGAAATCGAATATTTTATGACCAAACTCGACATCAAGTTTGTAAAAGAGTTTTGAAAGTTACGTAAAATTACGGCAGCACTTGCCAATATTTTTGTTTATTTGTTCAAATGAAAAAAAATATAATTGATCAGTATCACCAAGTATGATGTACATAGCTGTGCATTTTCTTCAATACGAAACGATATATCACCTATGGAAAAATGTTTTCAAGAAGTTATTAAACGCATAGAAAATGTCATGTACACGATTTAATATCAATTTTCATGCATTATAGCCATAATGATGGAAGACATCCACATTCTACTCAAAGTGTCAACTAATTTTTTTAAAATATGTAATACGTCTTTTTATTCTGTTTGTATTTTACGTCAAAAGATGAAGGGTTGTCATACGAAATGATTCCTGCTTTTTCGCTAACTAGCAGTACGAAATATTAAATGAATTGAACTTGTGTTGCCAGGAATAAAATTGTCTTAGAACAGAGACAGACGCTTGAAGGATTCACTCCACATAAACACAGACATAAATTTCCGAAATTCTCCGATAAAGAGAAGTCACCCAACGCGACGAAAGTGCCATTCGCACTGTCAGAGGCGCACGGACAAGAGCAAGCAAAAGTTCAAGACGAGGGGCTGCTTCAAAAGAAGTTCTTCGCGGAAAGATATATACCGTAATATTTCTTTAACTTCTTTTCCCTTACAATTTCAAGTGGTTTAAGTTTCTCATTTGGAGTCCCGCCTTCAGAAACAAAAGAGTCGCGCGCCCCAGTGACTGATGAGCAACTGCGGATGACGTAGGGGATTGTCAAGCCACGAAACAAGACAGCGGTGGCAACGTCGTCAGCGGCTTCTGCTCAGGAGAGAAAAAGGACAGCCCAGAGGGACACCATGGAGAGGAAGGAGGACGCGGAGCAGTGCTGCGAAGAAACGAGAGTTAAAAATAACGCGAGTCGACGTTTCTAAGAAGCCCGCAGGTCGTCCGTGAGGGACGCCGTGCCGCGAGAGTGGGCGCGAGCGATGGTGACGGCGCAGGGTGGTGATGAGTGGCGCGGAGTAGTACCAGGTGGTGCGGAAAGGTGCGAGATGGCGCGAGGTGGAAGGAGTGGTGCGGGTTGGCGTGGAATTGATCGTGAGGGGTGCTGCAGGAGGCGTGGGAAGACGCGGGATTGAAGGGGGGGGTGCTGAGTGGCGCGAATTAGCGTGAGGTGGCTTGGGGTGATTGAGAGTGGTTGGGGCGGCTCGGGGTGGTGTGGGGGCGTACGATGCCTTGGGAAGGTGCGGGAGAACGTGGCGTTTAGGGGTGGTGGGAGGTGGTGAGGGGGGTGTGAGGGCGCGGGCAGGTGCGGGAGGACGTGAGGTTTAAGGGGTAGTGCGAGGTGATGAGGGGTGTTGGGGCAGCTCGGGGTGGTGTGCGGGCGCGGGTAGGTGCGGGAAGACGTGAGGTTTAGGGGGTAGTGCGAGGTGATGAGGGGTGTTGAGGCAGCTCGGAGTGATGTGAGGATGTGGGCAGGTGCGGGAGGACGTGGGATGTAGGAGGTAGTGCGAGGTGATGAGGGGTGTTTGGGCAGCTCGGAGTGATGTGAGTGCGCGGGCAGGT
>BLKR01017272.1:0-13533 GCA_011170035.1 Teleogryllus occipitalis
TATCGTAATGGCTTAAAGGCCTTCGGCCTAGCCACTTAGCATCACGTTCTCTAATTTGTATGTAATAATTACCTATTAAATAAATAAAAAAATTATTTTTTTTGCATATTCGGAATTTTCTATTAGGATAGGATCATCTGTCTGTAATGAGTAGCGCTTTCGTTTTATGGGCTACGACTTCCAGCTCTTTGAACGTCAGCCACCTCATCACTCTTCTCTGGGTGCCGTTGACGATGACTTTTAGTAGGGCCGAAGTTTCTGCCGTTGCCACTAATATTGGGACTGCGAAGCCCACTATTTTGTTTTATTTCCAGGAGACTGTCGTACATGATACTGTACACAAATATATATATATATATATATATATATATATATATATATATACATATACTAAAATTCTCATTAAAAATGTAAGAAGTGCACGAATAAACGATTAAGTGATATTTACATATAATTAATAATTTGCCCTTATCTGTGAAGGAACAAACTGATGTCAACAGCACAAAGGTGGCTTACCAAAGTGTCCAGTTTGCTTCATCTGTCACATTTTATATATGTCATTCCTTTGAACTTAAAGTTCTATAAAATTGCTTGTGAAGGTAGGTATAGTATTATGCATTATTAAAAACCCAGATTGACGTCCCTGTTAATTTTAAAACTATTATATATTAATGGAACTGTAGCCAATACGTTCTCACAACAGGAACTCATTTCACATTGATAAAACGATTGGAATTAATGAATTGGATATGCAGTCACTATGTAAATATAAAATGTAAATTATAGGACAAATATACCATATTATATTTCTCTTTCAGTATTTCATATATGAACCACTATTTTCAGAACACTGAATCAATGAAACATTTGAGGGTTGATGCAAAGTTTACGGTGTCTGTTCAGTAAGAGAGTGAATACAATAAAGTATGTGCATGGTGTTTGTTTTGAAAAACCAATGTATTAAAATACACTCCACTCAGGGCCCACTGTACCGTTTCTAACGGTAGCGAATGCTATTTATTGGTATTAAAATAATGAATGTGAGTATTAAAAACGGTGAGTTTTTTTAGCATGTTACGTCTTATCGTATTCGTATTTCTTGGATTTTTCTATAGAATTGTTGGACTTACTGTGATGGAAAACTTTAATGACTGAATGTTTCATGATTTGCGTCGTGAGGTAATTTTGAAAGCGATCTAATGGTGTCAGTGGGTTGGCCGTTTACTATCCCGACGTGTTTGCAAAATGTTGAAAATAACTTTGACTCTTATTTGAGTACATATGAATAAGGAATTTCTGCGAGGCATCATAAATATTTACCACCTGAATTATTAAGTAAGTTTACTTTGTTATTTCCGTTTTGTAGTTTCGCGAAAATGAATATCCTAGTGGAGGTGAAGGCCAGTAGAATACTATTCCCTTTAAAAATAAAATCTGTTAAAAGTGAGGGAGATTTATGAAAGATCGTGAACGCCGGAGCGAAGACGGTGGCGCAAACCAGGTCGCGAGAGCAAGGGCCCGAAAGCCCTCACGAACGCAGAATGTTGGATACGTCAGGGATCGCGTGGTGCCAAAATGCGTTGGTTGTAAATTTGCATTGGTAATGAGTTTGCGTTGACTATAATTTGATTTTTGTGAAAAATACGAACTTAAATAGTCAGTTCACTGATTCATTGAATCAATGAAATATAAATAAACATAACAGTAATGTAGTTTGATTCATTAATTAATTAAATTTTCTTCTTTGCCGTTTGGTTGACCCTCAGGTGGATCTTATGGCGCCTAAGGTCTTGCACTCTTCTGTATTGTTTCAAGTTCCAGGAGGTATTTCACATCCAGCCATTGTCTTCTCTATGTTGTCTCTCCAACCAGGTCGCGCCCGGCCTCTTGTCCTTCTTTCTTGCGGTTGCCAATCCAAAAGCTTCTTTGGAATTCTATGTCTCTGCATCCTCTGCATGAGGGCAAATCATAACAGTTGTTTCCTTTCAATTTCGTGCAGTATATCCTGCTTCTGACCCATAGTAAATTAACCTGTACTTAATTTGTAGAATATTGTTATTCGCGGGATAGCAGTGGTTAGAGGGCGACAACCCCTGAAAGAGAGGACAATTAAAGTAGTAAATAAAAGTAGTAGTATTGTGGGATAGAAGGTTTGTGGGGGGCGGCAGCCCCCAATAGACCACTTTTGAATTAGTAATATAGTAATAGTATTAGTATTAAATTGTAGTAATAATATGTGCGTTTTGTGTAAATGACATATTTAAATGTACTTCGTAAATGATGATTGACTTGTATTACAGATTCATCTGTTCACATTGTTTAGATTTTTTAAAATTTGATTTACAAGATTTCACAAGATTTTGTGTGTCAAAGGAATCGCTTCATGAACTTCTTATTTTTTAAAATTTGATTGACCGTGTAAAAATAAATCATTTGTTGATCTAAATGTCTTGACATAGTATAAGCTCGACCAAGCGAAGATTGAAAAAGGCGATTACGGTGCGTCGTGGAACTAACAGTGTAAATACGTGTTATACAGTCAGTTTAGCTAACATAAGTCGCGAGGAGCGTGAAGCGATTTGTTGATCGGTGTAGCTTTGAGAAATATGAGTTTTCGGCGATGTGTGACACTTCGCGGGCAGGCAAGACTCATTGCATATAATGTTATTAAATTTCGTGATAGCGAAAAAGGACTAAAATACTCTAGGATGCACAATCAAACGTGCAGCAGCAAGCTTTAAGCTAAGTGAAAGCCCGCTAACCAAAATTCACAAAGAAGCATGTGAAGCTGGGTGAAGGATTTTTGATAACATCGCCGAAACGATCAAAATTGAAACCAAAAAGAAAAATTGTTATGGAAGAAATGGACAAGTGCATTATTAGACTTAAATTTTCAGAATGGTATGAAGTAAAAAAAGAAGTTCTTACTTTAAGAAAGTTGTATAATTTTTCTAAGCAAGAACTACATTTACTAGAAATAAATCTTCAAAAAATAGTGAAATATTTAGAATTTATTTTTAAAAATTGCAAGAACGGAAGAAAACTTCTTTGTGAACGTGAAGACATTGTGGCTCGGGGATCTTTTTACCTTCGCACCTTAAGAAATAAGGAGCCAGCAACAATAACAGTCAGAATTCTTAAGGCTTCAAAGACTCATACTACTTCCACGGAATTATCTGACGAAATGTAACTTAGGAGACACAAGCAAGATTTGCTCTCACTATTTAATGTTTGTCACGTTAAGTTGTTTTTTCATTTTTACCATCCAAGTACAAGAGTACAACAAAAATATTTTCTTTTTTAAAAAATTATTTTATTTTATGTCGCATCAACTACAAACGGTTGTTAGCGACATCTACACAATAGCATTAATATTTTGTACATGGAATGCTATGACATTTATGGGAATATTCATATCACATTTTTAAAGTTTGTACACTTGTCTTATATATCCCAGTACAAGGTTATGCCCTTCAAAAAAATGAGAAACCTATTGCATTGTTCTCTGTCCCTTAGTACACTTGACATGTCCTTTTTAACACCATGTCTCGTCCGGTCAGCCTCAAACCTGGGGCACAGAAATAGATGATTAACATACATAGAAACATTACACACACTACACATAACAGCCATTTTCAGTGTGTTTAGATGGACATGTGTGAGCTTGGTGTGACCTATTCTGCATCTAGTTAACACAACCTGGTCAGCTCTGCAGAAGGATGTGGCTGGATTATAATCATCGTATTCATGTATACTTCTTAATTTGCATCGGGCGTTGTTATTCCATTCCTGTCTGTCCAATTATTGTAATTTTCTCTTGATTTTGACATGAAAGTCCTGTGGTATTATGGAAAGGTTACTCCTTTCATCAAGTTGTGGTTCCTCTTTTGTGGATCTGTCTGCCAGCTTGTTCCGTGACACCCACATGAGATCCATTCAAGAACTCTACCTTTAAAGTTCAAGTCCCTTATCATACTAACAGTGTCTAAAGCTAGCGGATTTCCTGAGTAAAAGACATTTCCAATAGTCGACAGAGCCAATTTGGAGTCTGTTACTATCAGAAATTTGCGTTCACTGACTTCGAGAATGTAGTCTAGTGCTGTGGTGATGGCATATAACACTCTGGACAGGACTGAGTACTTGTCGGGCAGTTTGCTTGATGTTACTCTTGTTGACGTCACAGCGGCACATCCCACCAAGTTGCTGCTTTTCGAGCTATAGTTATGATATTTGGCAATTTCCTTTCCTATCTCTTATCTCCTGATTACAAGTTTTTGACATCTTAGAATTGTTTGTCAGCTCCTCAGCATTAATGTCCTGCATGGTTCATGGTGCATAGTCAGTGATAGTAATAGGTTTAAGAGGGGGAATTGTTCCTGATATTGTGCTTAGTATTTGTATAGCCCGTACAGTAATTGGTTTTGGTAGTTTCTTTTTGAAGCATAATTTCTTCCTGTGTCTATATGTTAGCTGGTAAATTTGGTTCATAGGGTTGCTGCAGTTAGCTGTAACTTTGATTATATATCCTACAATTAGATTTCTTCTTCTTTTGTCCAAGGCTGGTAAATTAGCTTCCTGTAATATGCTCACCGGACGTGTTCTATATGCTCCGCATATAAGCCTGGCATCAGTGTTATTGATAGGGTCGAGCATTCTTTTAATATTCTTATTTGCAGCATCGTAGAATATGCTACCATAATCCATTTTAGCCCTGATCAATGCCTGATATGTTCTTCTAAGCACTGGATAATCGCCTCCACGCCGAATGACTTATGATTTGCATCAAGTTTAACCTTTTCGTATTTTATTTTATATCAAATTTGTAGAACTTATTCATTGAATAACATTTTTTTATTCATGTTCATTCATATTTTTTTAGACTTTATGCGATTTGTTAGGTGTGCAATGAAGTATAAAACCATTAACATTACTGTCATAAGTATCTAAAATATTCATTATGGTGGTAGTTGCTTCTTACATAAAAAATAATTTGATTTAGTATATATTCTGAGAAACTACTTAAGTTAAATTCAATGATTTATGTGAACGTTGCAGAACAAATTTTCTGCTCATCCAAGAACTTCGATCAACATTTTGAATTATTCTGCAGAGAAAAATAAAATTTTATTTCTTCCAACATGATGTGCAGACATGTCAAAATCACACTTTCGGAATATCATATAGAATTGCGCATGCAAACGGTTGATAGGAAATATTTAAACCATTAAATCATTCGCGAAAGTTGTTCAGAGAGACGAAAATGACGCAAGAAAAATGAATGTTTGTTGCTTCATGTACGACATGACGTATCTTCCTTTGTTCCTCAGTGTATGTTCAAATGAAAACAAAACAAAACAGAAAACGTGACATTAATATACCCGAGTACGTGGAATCAGGTATACCATCGCAGAGCTAATTTTATTATCAATGAAAAAAAAACAAATTACGAAATTAAAAACAGCGGTGTTGTGTGGCGTTTGTTCTTCACACCTGAGATTCTGCGAAACTAAAAGCATTCTTTTCAGGACATAAAAATTCAAGTAAACCGAATAGTCACACAGGTTGTCATCGAAAGGTCGAATGGACAATCAAAACGGTAACATTGCAAATGTACATTATTAAAGATACAGAGAAAGATACAGACACTTGTAAAAATGTGTTTCTTTCAACATCACTGAACAAATTAACGAAAAGTTCATCAACCATTATTTTTCTAATATGTGATCCTACAAATATTCCTTCCTTTATTTTTGCTTCATTAATCCTTTGGAACTCCCCTCGCAAAAACAAAAACGCACGTGCTGTTTGTTCATGGCTTTCACAAAGTTGTTGACAGTACCTAATATAATGTGCAGTGGAGTCAGGTACACATTTTTGGGATAAACAAGAGGAGTGTTAACCACATTTTTCTGTCCAGGCAGTAGTTCAATCCGAGTAGGTCATTTTTTCCAACAACAGTGTTTTTTTCTGTCTCTGCTGTGCCACTGACGTAGAAAGCAGCAGTGCTTTGTGTACCTGAACTGTATGCCGAGCTGAATTGCAATTACCTTAAGATCTCCACATATGTTCCATTTGTATTTGTCATATTTGAGAAGAGTGAGAAGCAGTTTAAAATTCTGATATGTCTCCTTTAGATTAAATGCATGTACAATCGAAAAATAACGAAAATTGTTCCTGTTCTGAGAAACTACTTTCAGACTTACGATGGTAGAATCTATGAAAAAGTGCCATTAAGTTGCATTGAAATCATGGCCAAGAGCCTCCTTAACGGATTAGATATCATTACAAAAATCTATCACATTTATTGGAGAAATATTTCGATAAAACAGCTTAGTAATATAACGAAAACAACTTAGTAATAAAACAGCTATGTAATGAAAAACACTCGCATTCGATCCGTACAACATTTACTTTCCGCTTAAAATGTTGGGTCAGCGGGGATCTTCTGCCTTCTGAATGTAGTACGTCATTGTAGCATTTATTTTCACTCAGGCACATTCTCAGGTGATAGTGGTACCGAAAATTCTTCCCTGAGACATACAGTGTAAGATAGAATATTGCTCAGTTCGTTTTTGAGATGATTTCAGTTAAATTTATCAGACAGAAACATGTCTTTTTTAATATTTATTTACTACCTGTTCAATTTCAATACAATTTTTTATGGATTTGAATATAATTCTACACAATGTAAAGGCATGAAGCCAGCATTTAATCAACAGGTAAATGGTTATTGATGATTCAATATAAGAGCTATCACTAACTTAAATTACGAAATTGAAAAATAATTATGAAAACTGAAAATATAAATAAAGTAGGATTTACTTTATGGAGGACCTTTCGGAAAACGTGATCGGATTTGAGGATGAGAAACATAGTTTTCACCTAGTGTAAGTGTTTGAAAAATGGGTGAAGTTGATAACTTGTTATAGAAGTTATTTGTGAAGTTGAGAATAAACGATTTGAAATAATTTTAAAAGCTCTGTGAATTCGTTTGTTTGATATAAACAAAATAGCACGTAAAATTTTGCGAAGGAATTTATTTTGAGTTGTTTGAAATTTGTGAAGATTGGTAGTAGAGCCATTACACCAAGTAGAGCAAGCACAGCCAAAGAGAAGGCCTAATCATAGTTTTATATAAGAAAAAAATTTTATTTATTAAAGGATATAATTATGATATTGTATGGTATGTTTTGTCAATTTTAATTTGTGTATGATATATCCATGTAAGTCTTTGGTTCAAATAAACTCCTAAATGTTTAACAGGACTATTATTCTCAAGCCAGGGGGTATCGAGTAAAGTTTAACGAATATCCTGCGCGGGTTTAAAACACAGAGTTTGAATATGAACAATTTCCGAATATAAATGCATTGTCATTGGAGCGAAGAATTTTGGTGGAATTACAAGGATTTTTGAAGGTTGATACTGGAATATACATTTGATCGTCTGGCAACGCTGCCTCGGTCACTCTGTGCCCAGACTTGGTAGAGAGAGGTTCTCCATCATGCTGGTTGTTGCATTTGTATAATGCATTGTACATTCAGTTACAATGTAACTGACTATTAATTTCGCCAGTTATGGTTTGTCGTAAACGTATGACCATGAATTTGTATAATGCATATACTGATTTGTTTGTTCTACAAAGCATCGTGTCTGCCAAGACGTTGCAGCTTACATTTAAGATACAATTTACTTGGTATATGCACTTAAATACAGGAAAGTTTTAATAGTTAATTGCCTCTTGTTTCGTATTTTCATGTGCTCATTTGTAACTTGAAAAAGGATATTATTACGAGTATGGCAAGATTCTATTGTTATGTAAATCTTTAACAACATGAAACGTTATTCATGTCTGAATAATTATGAGTTCATTATTCAAATAATTAAGTTCTAAACGTTCCCAACTTAAACTTTCATATTGCAAATAAAATTTATTTTCTTTAATTATTGTAAAAATGTCATTTGTGTGTTTGATCGATGTTACAACATTACAGTTGTTAATTCTGATAATTCCATCAAACTTAAATGCTCTAACGCTCTGTTCATTATTTGATATTCTAGAATTACGCAGCTGTTAATAGAAGCCATTTCCTATTAAGAATTACATTAACTTGACTTCTGCAAATGTACATTAATCATACGCCCATCACAGTAATTCCAATTCACAAGTCTTGTAACGCACATCTTTGTGTCTGAACTTTTGCAAGTAAAAGAGAATGCACGCAAAATACAATTTACAATTATTCTAATCTCTAATGCACGCAAAATACAAAGGACCCGCAAATTAAAATACCGGTTTCAAATTCAAAGGGCTGCAAATTTAGATTGATTGGGAAATATCCATTTGAAGAAACTCCTGTGAACGGTTTAGGCCCTCATCAATATCACAAGAAGACAGAAAAACTCACATTTTGTGGAAACTATTTTTAGATATCCAACGTCAATTAAATGTAGATTCTGTCTACATCACGTATTCTAGACAGTTTTTTTGTATTAAAAAAATACGTATTCGAGAAAGTTTGCAATTTGTATTCAAAAATAAAAATGTATGTGGATTTATTACAGTTAGATGTTGGTACTGGCATGTGATAAATACTTGCATTGGATAGATCTGATGGGCACTTGCAATAGATTCATGTGTGTACTGCATCATGTGTGTATTATAGCTCTTAAAAAACTATAGAAAAATATAAAACATTGAAATAATAAATAAAATAGGTCACTAAACCCTCCAAACAACTTTCTATAATTTATGGGAACTATAAGAAATTACTGAATTTTTGATATACTTCTTAAGATACAGATTGTTTGGAGTGTTTGGACCTCACCTGTATATTAAATGAATGTAAGAAATTAAGTTATTGATAGGACAGAATAAATGTCTAGTGATATTTTTTGCTTTCAAAATCTTAGAATTGCAAGTCAGTCCCATAAATTTTATATGCCTGCCCTGTCACGCTTAGTCTTGTTGGCAGTTAATAACTTATTCAACTCATCCATTACTTTTTTGTTGTTTTTTTAAGGTCGCATCAACATCTAAGGTCATTAGCGACCACTATTGCTGTTAACGGTATGGTAACTATGTGGATGAAACGATATGGTGATTGATGATAAGGGGTGAAAGGACGAACACAAATACAACCATGCCCGAGGCGGGACTCGAACCCGCGACCCTTCGGTCCGAGATCACTACGACACTACTGCCTTAGCGATCTCCGCCACCGGGCCGGCTCATCCATTACTTTACCGCTACCGTATCTGGAAACAGTGAACTACAGGGGCAACAGGAGCGAGACGTCAAATTCTCATCTTATATACTTATAGGTGGAACAATACGAGAATCCCAAAGAGCAACTTAAAGGTAATAAATACAGTTTTTAACAAGTTTGGAGAATTCATTTCACACATTATTTAACTGTTGTTGGCGGTAAAAAGATAGCTGGACCCATGCCAACATTTCGGTCTTTCTAAATCACCGTTTAAGTAAGAAAATAAATTGTCATTTCCAATATGTGCATAATTAGTGGTCATCATTCTCGCACGAATTCTTGAGCTCTCTTTCCATTAAATTCAAGAGTTGTAGGGGTTTGGTTATATTGACGCCAGCACAATCAATACCGTGTACCTCTGTTGCCAAAGTAGATCGTTTCTATTAAATGGGAGAGAATATTTCTGTGGTTACGGGGTAAAAATTCATAAGTCAAAAATGTTAGAAAACAAGGGTTAGATAAATGAGCCATAAGTTATATTAAGCCGATTACGTTATATCTCCCAACGGTTCTCTCGTCGAACATCGTACTGTGCGGATCGCTCCGCGCCGAACAGCTCAACAAGCGCCGACCAGCGAAGTTTCCTTACTCAGTGTCGTTCCTGCGCCGACCGCAGAGGTGCTCGCACTACTGCGCGACGAACAGTCAGTCTCTATCAACTAGTGTTTAAACTGACTTATTAAGTGCAGTGGTTATTTCTACCTGTGCTCAAAAGTTTGTGCTACCTGTGCTCACAGTGCTACATAGTGCTCAAATACAAGCCCCCTAGAGGGCATCTCGTCTCAAATATCTCTGCAGTGCATCAACATCAACTCTATCAGAACGCAACCGTCAACAGCAACATTCAAGCTCTAAGGTCAGACCGAGGAATCACAGTCTTGGCAACCTCCAGGTAACTACCGCCGAACGCAAGGCTAATTCTCTCCCCAGCGTAATGGATTTACCAACAAAGAACAGATTTGCCCCGCTCGGGCATCAGACGAACGATGACCGCGAGGAAAATCCACAATTTCGTTTCGCCCAAAAGAGCATATGATCAAAAAGCCACCTCCAATATTTATTCACAAAATTACAAACTATAAAGAACTTGTTAGTAAATTAACCTCCGAGATAGGAGAAAACGTTATCAGACAAATAAAAGGTAATTAAGTTAAAACTATTTATAATTCAATAGACGATTTCAGAAAAACGATTCACTTTCATGATCACAATAAGTGTCAATATCACACGTTCAGAGACCCATCAGCCAACACCTTTAGTGCAGTTATTCTTGGAGTGCCGATCGATTACGAGGAAGGTGAAATAACTGAAGAACTTAGCAAGACTAATATTCAGAACGTCAAAGTAAACCGCTTGTTAAGATTTGATAAATCTTCCATGCCATTGTGTGCAGTTTTAGTGAATGACAGATCAACCTTTGAAAAACTATTTTGCATCAATAGTCATTTAGTGCCGTGGTTTCAGTTGAACTCAGACGCCGTAATTCATTTATTGTGAGACGCAAAAAATGTCAAGACTTAGGACACATTAAAATTTATTGTAAGAAAAATTCAAAATGTGTAAGAAGCGTTAACTCCCATGAACCGGGTAAATGCAACTTAAACCTCCAACGTAATCTCACTTGCGTAAATTGTAACTAAGCTCATCTAATGTCATCACGCAAATGTGAATATTTCCGAAGAAGAGAAGAATTCATGCAAAGTTCATCCATCTTTATTCACAGGCAGTTAACTTTTTCCCTCCTCTTCCTCCTTTCCCCCCTCTTGACGCTAGTGCCAACTATCTCAGTCTACAGTAGGGGCAGCGTGTAAGCGACTCTGACAGTTCTCTCGGCACGTGCAGTGGTGCGTCATGTGACCTGCTCTGAAGCAATCAGCGTGCGAGGATTTGTTTTCTTTTCCGCAGCCAGGGTTCAGCGTTGCCGCTCATCTGACTTGCACGAAGTCGCTTGAGAAGCGCACAGATTCCTGTCATCAGCAGTATCAATGCGAATGAAGTATGTCTCGGCGCCAGACCAGTTAGTGTGTCTTCCAAGTGCTTCAGTGCATTGGTTGGAAGGCTGAGTGTTTCGTGATGCCTGCGCCCCACATGTCGCGCGAACCTGGAGTTGTGTTAAAGAGCCAGGCTCGCGAACTTGTTTATCGTTTACGCGACTATTTCGAGGCAGAAAAGGCGAACGGGGGGACATCGGGGGGAGGATCTCGGTGTATGTCCATTGCCTGCAGAATAGAGGATGAAGCCATCCGTAGCTGACGCATCAAGTTTTCAACGCGGTTTGGGAGGCGATAAGGGTCGGCTGTGGCGAAGCTTATGAACATGGTATCAAAACGCGTCATCGCCTGTCGGTAAGTGTTAATGTTTTGAGATTTCATTTATCTGACGTGTAGGTGGCGCCATGTGCGTATTAATATGTGGCAACAGCGCATCGAACTGTCAGAGTCGCTTAAACGCTGCCCCTACTGTAGAATCCCTCCCCAACAATACCTTCCACCCTTCCCTTGAAACCTTCACCCTCCTCCTCCTCAACAATATACTATCGCAACTTGTCCACAACACCTATCAACAAACTGTGCACATCCACTCCCCCCACAGCACCCCCCTACATCCTGATATAATCTCAGAAATAATAAAACAAGTAATAAAAGCCCTCATTCCCATAATCAACAACCAAATCCAAATAGCTCTTGCTTCGCATTCATATTTATCTCAGATCATTAATACTAAAAAAATCAAGAACATGTCTCAAAATAAATTAAATTCTCTCACCCTCCTAAACTGGAATATAAACCGAATCAATTTTTTAAAATATCTTTTAAATAATTATAATATAGAAATTGCTTTCATCACAGAAACGCGCCTTACATCCAAAGATAAAATTAATGTACCGGGTTACTTGACTTACAGATCCGACAGACCATCATAAGCTGCAGCAGAAGGAGTTGCAAATTTTTATTAAAAACGGATTCGAAACGATCCTCTGCCGCTGTGTATCACCGCAGGACTTGAAAATATAGCAATAGCGCTACATCAGTCACATGGTGTGCCAATCACATTAATTGCAGTATATAAGCCTCCTCCAAATATCCCTCTGAAACAAACTCACCTTAACACTGTTTTCAAACCAAACTACTATCATTGCGATTGTTGACTTCAAAGCCAAACATAGCGCATAGGGATTCAGAACATGCACCCCGAATGGAAATTTTCACTCAGATATGCTATCAAAAATAATTTAATTATCTCTGCTCCACCTGAACCCTCGCATTATTCGTATAATCGCCCCATCCTTCCGGATATCTTAGATATTCCAGTAGCAAAAGTTTAACGAAACCGTTATTCCAATCTGTTCTAACAGAATGAAACTCAGACAATAACCCGGTGTTTCTCTCTTGTGATGCTAATCTCATAGTATGTAATCGCTCCAAACAACATATACATAAAAATATCAATTAGAAACTATTCGAAGAGTTTCTTTCTATATGTACTCTCTTACCACCTTTCTTAAAAAACCCAGATCAAATCGACTCCGCAATTTATTTATTCGGTAACACCATCGACACTGCAATAAATGCGGCTATTCCCAATTACAACCTCCAGAGGCACCTCCCACCAAGTCTCCTTCCACCCAACATCCTGAATCTTATTAGACAAAAGCGATGTAGAAGACGACAATGGCAAACACTCCTACTTCCTCAATTAAAAACCGCTTTAAAGCAGATAACTCATAAGGTTCCCGAGTAAAATAAGTTTCGCTATCAAAACTTCCAAAAACTACTTCTAAACATTGATAAAAATTCAGCACTTTGTGAAAACTCTCTCGTCATTTCTTCCACCCCAATCAAGCAATCCCTCCATTATCCGCCAATTCTGAAATTGCATACACGGAAGCAGACAAATTAGAAATGATTGCCAACCATTTCAAAAATGCCTTTTATCCCAATATTTCTACAGATCTGAGTTTCCAAAATTTTGTAGAGTTTTTAAGATGCCCATACCATACTGCTCCATTACCAATTAGTTATATCTCTTTCTAGTGTCAAACACATAATTAAGAATACAAAAAACAAATCTCCAGGAATAGACGGCATCCCCAACATAGTTCTAAAGTATTTACCTCCTCATTCCATTGCTTACTTAACTGCCTTCTTCAACAGCTTCCTCAGATTAGGCTATTTCCCGGAAAGATGGAAAAATTATTTGTAATTCCAATATTAAAACCAAAAAAATCCCCGAAACATCCCTCTAGTTCCAGACATATAAGCTTTT
>BLKR01017273.1:0-13514 GCA_011170035.1 Teleogryllus occipitalis
AAAACTACCAGTTTTACAGGAGCGACTTTTTAAAATGGTAACAAAGTAATAGCTTGTAATTTCTTTTTGGTTTAGTGCAATTCACTTAACCTTTCTCTTTGGTTAAGAAATATGTTAAATAAGAGATTTGTAATGAAGTACTCATAAAAACATGACACTCGATTTTTTTGTACTTGTGCCTTTATTTAAGAAAAATACATTTGCACTTTAAAGGTTACAACTGTATATTCACTCTTAATTAACACAAAGTATTCTTAAGATAAAAAAATAAATACCAGTTTGTGGACTCAAAATAAACAATAATTATACTAGAGGTGTTAAAAAAGGCAGCGTAAAATTTGGAGAGGTGGTTATGCTTAATTAAGTCAAGTAAAAGTATCTTCTTTCTCTCAGGTAATGGACACTTTTTGGCATAAGCGTGTTGAAGTATCAGAGAATCCTTTGATTTTCGTCTGTTCTTCAATTGAGTATCAATTTTCCTGAAACCATTATCCTTATACGAAGACTTGTAAAAAAAATGAATATGTTTCTTGTATCACCTTTATAATTTTGATATCACTTATTCTTATGATCTCTTTATCTACTGTGAAGCTTCACTTTCACTAAGATTTGTTTTAATGTTGTAAAAATCTCCATGCGACATTTCAATAACATTGTATGGACAACCAGTCTTTTTAGCAGAACGGATTATGGATACGAAATGGTCTGGCGTGTATTTTGGACCTCTTTTTAATACTAAAAGTTAAATTTGCAAACCAGCAGTCAGTTGAAGTAGACTGACGATCTACTAGGTGTCGGGTTCGATACCACAGGATGGCCAGTCATGAAGTAAGACTCTCAAGATATTCGTTCAATTTAGTAATAGCTCTCTGTACAAGCTGGTGCAGCCGAAATATGTGGAATTAGTGACTGGTGAACGAATACGCTGCTTTGGCTGTCGTGCTCTTCAGTATATGTTTTCAGATGTTTACAATATATAATGGAAGTCCCCAGAGCAAGGGTATTACAGATATCACAAACATATTATAAGGTAGATTCCAGAATGTATCAGGTTATAGCATATTTATGAACTGACCCGTAGGCCTTAACATCAGCATTTGTTTACAAAATCTATCGTCAGAAAGTGATTGTCTTTCTAGAATATTCTGAGACACTTTCACATGCATTTATATTCCGAAGGTCGGAAGTGGGATGGGGTGTGACACATTACCGATATTCCTGCCGCCGCCCTGGAAGTTTCCGTGTGACGGGCATACTTGCTTAAGATATCTGTAGAGAGAAAGTTACAAAATGAGCGTTTCCTGGCGCCGAGCTGGCGGAGATAAATTCAAGTTAACATTTCTAGAAATTAAACCATGTCATTTCAGAAGGTGAAGATTCTTTTATATTCTCTGCTGCCGCAGCCGATGATTCTGGCGTTGTCAATGCACATGATTCCTCCCCACCAGATCGGGGATCCCATTCTCAGGGTTCTTAATTTTCGTGTTTTTCAGTGTACATCCACCTTGTGCATTTTTCTGAATAAAAATAATAAAATACATACAATTGTAAATGTTAAAACTAAACTTAGTGATGTAAATTACTTCAATGCAGGATATTGAGGAGAAAGGGGTTGTAGATCTAGTTTTAATTTATTGACGTCAACGTGAAAATGTTAGAAATGAGTCTCGTGAGCCACGAGGGTTTCGCAGTGAATGGATGGAAGATTGATATCTGAACATAGTGCGTGGGTTAAATTCCACGGTAATTTCCGTTGCAGATATAGTAGAGGATTCATTCATGTATACAAGATTAGTTCCTGAAATTCGTATAACACTGCGAATTAGGACACGTTTGCATTATTATCTCTGTATTGTCACTGAAAAATAGAACATGTGCGTTATTCAATAGTTTAAACAGTTGTCTATTATTTTTTACATAACTAATACTATTGGATGTAATTTTGGTTAAGTTACATGAGGTTATGCGGGTATTGTAGAGGGTACGTACGTAAGTGTGAGCCGTTAATGCATGGCTCGGTTTATTTGACAACTTGGGAATCGAATCTTGGAGCAGATACCTTTCAGATGGGATCAGTTCTTCCTTGTCAATGATGGAAACGGTAAGATTTTATATATATGAGCCAGAGATAAAGACAGAAGGACAATTATTTCACCTTCTAACACTAACCTCCTAGGACCACAGAAGATTTACCTGGCACTTGAATGTGCGCATTGTGGTATATTTGACCTACTGATTACTAGGAAAACGTTTTTAAAAATCTCGGAAACCTCATTCGCCTGGAAACATTGGTACAGTATACTGTACTTTGGGTCTCAATGAATACATTTCATGTTGTATTTCGTACATGATTTGAGGAACATTTAGAAATACTGAATACAATTAGATTTATTGAATATGCATACAGTAACATAAAACATACAAAAATATTACACTTTTAATATATTATATCTACTAATTGTGATATTCCATGAAACAATTCCTTTTTGCCACCAGACATAAAAATATTTTGCAAGTGCTGCAGAGTGTTCTTGTCCTGCCATTGCACCCCGGTTTCCTACACTTTTGCCAGTCCTTGACATCTGCAATTGTGGGCATATGTCCACATTTAGCTTTTCTGACTTTTTCATTTGGGAGCGGAACTGGAACTTTTCTTTTCTTAGTAATAGACACTGAACTGTCTTCCTCTTCTAATGCTGAAACATCATTTTCAACATTTCTGTGATTATAAATTAAAAGCTCGCCTAACATTAGTTTGTATTTTCTAAGTTGTGGAATTCTTTTGCTAGAAATATTTTTCTTTATCATATCAGTTTTTAGTTGAAGCCAGGCATTTACTACACACATGTCCATCAAGTGAAGAAAAGTTCTGATAGTCCATTTTTTGGTCCTTGCTCTCGAAGGACAGTAAGAAAGCATTCTGTCAAACAGATCTACTCCACCCATTTTCGAATTGTATGCTTGTATTACTTTCGGTCTAGTGACATCTATATATTTCTTGTCCTTTTTATTATATCTTCTACATTTGTCTGAAGGATTGATACCATGGACTGATGACATCATTAGAACACCTTTCCTATCCATCCACTTGACAAGACATTTGCTTCCATCATGGAAGACTAGCATATCACTAGACCCTCTACCTTCTTTACTGAGTTCTTTATCAGTCTTGAGCCGTGCTTCCTTGGGAATCCTGTTTTTTTGTACAGTACCAGTCGATCCAAATCCTCTTTTTGACAGTTCATCCAGTAGTTTGCAGGTAGTAAAATATCGATCGTGATATATGAAGTGTCCGGGAGTAAGGCTTTCAGTCAATTGAATAACTGCTGCTTCTGCCAAACCAAATCCTTGACTAGAGTACTCAGGATATGTAGTTTTACCCTGATAAAATGTGAAGTCCAAAACCTGTCCATTTGGATTTGCCAAAACAAAAACCTTTAATCCAACAGGATTTGGTTTGTTGGGACAATATTGCTTTAGAGAGCACACTCCTGAAAATGGCACAATCATCTCATCGACAGCAACATCGATATTTCTTTCTATTTTCAGGCAACCTTCTCTAATTCTGTCTATTAATGGACGTAACTTCCACAATCGGTCTATTTTCCGTTTATCTTCCTCAATGTCATCGTCAAATACAACCTTCATACAAGTTCTCAAAATGAAGAATCTGTTGCGAGTCATATTGTCACTGATGACAGATACTCGCCATCTGTTCTCCCAGTACATCCTAATCATTGGATATTGAAGGCAGCTCATTACCATATTAATTCCCATGAATATTTTTAATTCTGTCAAATTCAGATTTAGAGGACGACCATGCACTTTAACGTAAGTCTGACAAGTTTTCTCAACAATTGATTCCAATATCTCATCGTCAATGTATTCCAGAAAATAATCGCTGAAGTCATACTCTCTTCTATCTAAATGAGGGATAGTAGGCTGAGATAATGGTGGAAATTCTCGATTAAAATTCTTTCTTCTCCACTGCCATCTCGGAATGTCTTCTACTGGAATCTAAAATTAAAAGGAACACAATGACTTAATGTTTCAACCGAATGATAAAGCGTGGAATTGTTGATAGCAGGCACATATTTTATTTAACAGCAAAATAACGTTTTAAAACTACGTAGTACCTCTTCGTCTTCACTGCTGGATTCTTCAGTATTTACCTCAGCTTCAGGAATCAGCGTTGGTATCACACTAGTATTTCCGTCATCTGTATCATCTTCACCGTCAGACAAATCGCCCTCAGATTCATCTAATCCATTTAAAATTTCTTCCAAATATTCTTCGATTTCATGTTCTAAAACACCAATTATTTATGAACTCTATGGAAGTTTAACATTATAATAAGAATTGATTTACAAATATTTTACATATTTTAGGTCATAATAAACACTATTTCAATTCCACATATAACAAGTCATCAACTGAGACCCAAAGTACAGAATCATGTACCTCAAAAGAAAAACTGTCATCATCATCAAAATAAAAAATATTATCACACTCATATCTCACAAATATTATCATGGAAAATCACACTTCCACATGAGTTTTTTGTAGGGCATTTGTTTGGATTTGTATATTGTCCAAATCGTCGTGTTCAAGATTTCCGGAGATTAATTTAATGATTTTTCCGAGGCCGTTAATTAGACCTCGCTTATTTCTAGGTTGTGATGGTAGTAATGTATTTCAGTTGATTTTATTTTATTTCAGTTTTCTGTTCAGTTCATAAAATAGAAGTGGGTAGAGTTCAGGTGGATTGCAAGGGAATGAGACGTGGCATTTTCAGTGCTCTCATATGATGTAACTGACTCATATTAAAATGTAACATAACCTTATGGTAATTATTTATTATACTGGCTGGTCCTAGTAGATCGGCGTAGAAATCAGGTGTTTCTATCCGCTGATGGTGAATTGTGGCATATCCCGAGACGAGTCTGCAAGAGAAATAGTTTTTCTCCATAGAGGTACTACTATTCTATTTTTTCTCTTCGGTTTTACATCGCGAACATTTCTGGCATATATTTCCCCATTAATCAACGTGCAGAAAATTTGGTTTCCTTTAAGTTTGCTTACAGTTCCTTCTTTGTATAAATACATTTCGATTTCTTGTTTCGAGTCAAAGGGTTCAGTAAATACACGGGTTCTCCGATTTTATAAGTGTTTGAAAGTTGAGGTGTCGGGTTGGAGGTGGTTGCCGTGTAGGATTTGAAATTGGTCATTCCTCTGTATTATTCGTCAATTTGTGGAGATGGAGCAAATATATGGTCTAGCGTGTCGTTGTACGGTCCATAGAGGATGTTGGAAGGTGATAGTTTTGTAGTTGAGTGGATGGAAGAGTTATATATAGTGATTGCTGAAGTTATTGTGACAAAGGAGTGAATTTGTCGTTGTCTCGAAGGATATGTGTAATGCCTGCAGGTGTATTGTGCTACCAGCGGTGCTTACAGACAAATGCTTCGGGTACAGGATGCAAATATGTTCGCAGGGAAGCTGAGTTCTGTGGAGGTGCGTGGTAGTGAACGAGGTTTAAACTACAGAGACCATGCCCGATGATGAATGAAAATTAGATCAATATAAAATAGTTGCAGAGTAGCGAGAAGTTGGTACAACAGCGCTTCTGGACTGTCTGGCCCATTATGAACGCTATAGATAACAGGGAAATTATGACGCCATAAAGAATCCGCGCCTCAAATCTACATGCCTCGGATGTAATAAACATTAGTGTCAGTCGTTTTGCCCTTTCGAGATTACCGTCTCGTAAGTTCCGATTCTGTCCCGTTTCCGCAACCTCGTTAGCGTTGATAGCGGTTTTGGAACCCTCTCGGAAGATAACCCAGCGTAGCGCCCGCCCCGGACGCAACCCTAATTCAGATAACGTAGAGAAGCGATATTACTCTCTCGTACACGAGTTAAATAAGTCGAAACAGTTGCCTTCCTCCGACTCAGGTTCAAATTGCTTAAGCTGTGCTGCTGCAGAAATGAAGAAACAAAGTTCTTTTCCAACAGAAGTTTATTACAGATGAGACTTTACAGACAGGTCTGGTTCCTACTACATACAGAGGCTCACTTTAACCCTTAACTGGTGTCATGGGTTTTGGTTACGTAAACGGTATTGTCGGGTCAGCGGAGACCCAAAAATTAATTTGTTCGAAGAAATTCTCGGATGTCGTGGTCTGATATGGAATTGATTTCTATAGTTACTACTTGAACATTTTCAATGGGTTCTTCGTAAATGAGTTGGTCAAAATTTAGTGAAATATGTGAATCTATTGGATAATTGACACTGTAATTATTAGCGGTTATTATTGTATCTGGAAACAGGTGATTTTCATGAGAGAATGAAGGAACAAATATGTCTCCTTCTTTTACATTTACCGGAATTTGAATAAAATTTGGAATTTCCTCTTTTATAATTGATTTGTTTATTTCCTGAATAGAAGTGAAATGGAATTTCATTATTTCCTAAAGTGACAGTGTTTTTATCATAGTCAATTTTTTGCTCTCAATTTTGCAAAATCTGCTGAACCTATGAGTGCATCAAAATATTTGTGCCACTGCATAACTGAAATTTATTGGCATATTGAGACCGTATTCTTCGGATATAGGATATCTTATGTTGTCACTTCCTATCGTTTCGGCATGTACAGATTGAATGCAGAATGTTTCTTTGAACATAAAGTCGGCAAACATGGTGTAGGTGGGGTCTGGATTAATTATTGAGTTACACGCTCCAGAGTCTATTAGGAATTTGAGGCCGCAAACTGTTATGAACGGTAATTGAGGTGCATTATAAATATTGTTTAAGTCTTGGACGTAGATGTGTCCTCGCGAAAATCCTGATCATTTTGAGTAATTTCGGGATATTCTTCTTCTGGTATGTCATTAATTTGGACAGGGCAGAAATAGTAATCATTTCCTTGAGGTTCGTAAGAGAAATGATCATCATAATATGCATAAGCAAATTGATTATCATCTTCATTATGCATATTTACACCTTGTCTGATGGTGGATACTCCTGACATTGGAGTGGGGTAATTTCTTGAGTTTCCATTTGGCGCAGTATGCAATCTTTGAATTTGGAAGGGATGAGGATACGATCTTATTGGAGTTGTGGGTCTAAATTGAGGTCTAGAAATAGGTGATCGTTGCAAGTTTGATGGTGTATAATTTTGAGATTGGGGCATTTGTGGACGTGGGAATCTGTTCTGTTCTGGTTGATGTTGGGTTGGTTGCAAACGACTATTGTTTGTAGGCATATTTAAGGTTGTAAAAGGCGTCGGGCAGCTATTCCTAAAATTGAATATGGGTGGTTGGTTAGTTCTGATTGAATGATTGGGAGTTGAACTATTTGATTTTTGACTATTACGTAGGCCGTCCATATAATTCTCATATGCACGCTCGTTATCATAATTACGACAGGCGCGAAGTGCTTGGGACATCTCGGAGTTGGGCGTACCGTAAATATTCGCGGTAAGGTTTAGGATTCCAGCGCGGAAAGTACTTAAAGCTTTTGAATCGGCTTCTTGTAGCTTCATTTCTAAGATTGGGGAAGAATGCGTTTGTATTTGATTAGTTGATTTAGTAAGTAGTTCTGAATAATTTTCCTTGCGAGTTTGGCAGCAGTTACAAATTTCTCTGAAAAGAATATGTTCATCGCGTGCGTCACCAAATTTCTTGATTAATTTTTCTTTTAGTTTTTCGAAGCTGGAATTTGTTTCAATGTCTAAAATTGATTGTGCTTCGCCTTTGAGTTTCGATTTTACAACATTGAATAGGAAAGTATTAGTTAATTCTGCGTGAGGAATTTCTGGAGACCTTTGAAAATTGCGTAAAAACGTTTAGCATTGAACAAGGAAGTAATCTAAATTACTATTCGATTTTCCATCGAACACTGGTAATAAATCAAGGTGTGCAATTTCCCATTTTGATAGAGGTTCAAAACCTGGTGCCATTCTTATGATATATTAGATATAGTTTTTCTTAAAAATAAAATTTGTCTAAAATATTTTGGAATAGGTTATTTTTTTAAATGAATCGTGTAATTTTAAATTTGGTTAACAACTTACGAAGTTACAGATTATGAAAGTAGTTTAGTTTAACTATTGCATTTAGTTTCTGTACTTCACAGAGCCTAGTGTTTTATACAACTTGTGTAAAACACAATGTACCCAAAAATAGTTTACTTAACTACTGTAGCTGATTGTTGGTTTACTCTGACGTTATAGTAAAGTTCACTCTCAGTTCCGAAAGGATGCAAAGTAGTACGATGAAAACCAGCATCTTGCAGTAAAGGTGACTTGTCTCCTTGGTGTTTTCTTGATCAATCAGTCCTTTTAAAGTGGAATAGGCAGCGGAGCGCAAGCAAAAGCAGTCTTGAAAACTTCTTAATTGGTGAAGAAGCTCTTACGTGCAGTTGATTGGCTGATGATGTTCTCTGCAGCAATGAAGGACGCAATGCCTATGCCGGACGAGCCCTCAGTTAAATTTGCTAGTGTTGCGAATAATGATTCTGCAACGTAGCTTCCTCAGGTTCACTACCACAGGAAGGATTGACTGATGATCTTCAATAAAATACCCAAAAAAGTATAACGTCTTTTAATTCTGACTCAAAGCTCTGTACAGGCCAAGTCTTGGCCGAAAGATGTTAACAGTAAGACGTCTGGTGAGCTTATGCGCTCCTTTCCCTTCTGAACCTTGCGTATGTATAGGGTATTTTACAGATGATGGTTTACATTTGGATGTGTTTACAATATGTATCTGGAAGGTTCCTTCGGTATACTAGAGATAATGTGATTACACTTGATATGTTTACATTGTATATTGGAAGGTTCCTTCAATGGAAAGAATATTGAATCACAACAACTCGTTAGTAATCTACGGAAGGTTTCTACAGTGGAATTATTTAGTAAACAGATAACAGCGGCTGGCTGTAGGAGCGGCGGTGTCTGGCGGAAGATTTCTCGTGGAATCTTCTGTGGTGCTTTCCGTCGATGGCGGAGTGGGTGCATGACATAATTCGTGTAATGCCTGCAGGTGTATTGTGCTACCAGCGGTGCTTACAAGAGTTAAGTATGTTCATAAGTGGAGCTGCTTATTAAAAGGAAACGCTGAGACAAATTTCACAAGTCACAGTGTATTTTCAGTAAGTTACAATTTTGACATTTACAGTATGACGGAGTTGATGTCGCGAGATGTGCTGTCCAAGCGGTCGTGGTGGCTTCTTTTATACCGCCTGGAGACGGCGGTGGAGGCGGTGTTTCCTGGGCAGTGGAGGCGGTGCCTGTTTATGGAGTAATATCTTGTTATTTGGGCCTTTTCCTCTGGTTCATGTTTGTTTCAGCGGCGATAGGGAAATATAGGTTTTTTTCGTCTTCCAGTGGCGACAGCGGGGGATGTTTACAGTCGATAAGTTCGTAGGCTGTTTGTTTGACCTTCGGGCCGCTGAGGGTGGTTTCCACAGTGTACTTGAGGAGAGTGAGGTTCCTCTGTACATAACAGGCGGTTTACACAGTGCGCTTGAGAGTGAGGTTCTTCTATACATAACACCTCCTCCCCTTGTGTAGATATCGTGACGCTGGCGACATTAGGAGGGAGCGGGAGGGCGTCCCATTAAGAAAACTGGCTCCTAGAGAATTTCCTGTTTATTAAGGGATTTCTTACACTAGAAATAGACTTATTAATAACTTAATCGACTCGCATGGTGAAAGGCCGCAGACAAAGACCGCAGTCACTCGGTGAGGGCGGTGTAGGTGGCGGTTGGCGGCAAGGCTCGGCGGCGTCGTCTCAACATCCACGCGACTGGTTGGCTTGCTGTAAATAAAGCGCCTAGTCCGTCAGGAAGCCAGGGTTATTCACTCGGCGCAAGCGTACCTCCCAGATCGCGGGGAACCACGTGACAGTTCCAATACTTGTCCAGAGCACCTAGTGCCAGCAGGCAGTCAGGGTTATTCACTCGGAGTGGAGTACAGGAGACTGCCCCGGGTGGAGCAGCGACGGAGATTATATAGGTCGCCAAGGCGGTCACCCGGCGCTTCAGCCGGGAGCATGGGGAGGGTGCAAGGGTTGGTGCCACGCCGCGCCTGGCGGCGGGATGTGTCAGCCCGTCGGAAAGGAAAAGGGGCGAGTCGATGGGTACAAGGGTCGGCGCCGAGATGCGTCAGTCGGTCTGGAAAGAAAGGGTGAGTCGAAAGGCGCAAGGGTCACAGCTCGTCACCACATCACCCCGTCCGAAGATAGCCCCGGGGGGGGGGGGGTGTACCACAATCACCCTGGACTTGTCCGTGACCTTTCGAAAACCAGAGTCCTGGTTGCAGGTTAACCCAAAATTTTAGCGACATTACAACAATTAATATTACACTTAATATTACACTTAATACAAGAGACGTGCCATAACAATATTTACAAAAGCCAAAAATCTTCAAATCCACTAACACTAATATCCATATTCACAATGCTTACAACAATTAACAGACGTCCAGTCATTAGCCAAAACAGCTGACATAACAATATTCACAAAAAAATCAAAGCAATTAACACTGATACTTAACTAGATTATACTCACAAGACTTGTCAATAATCGGTCATAACAGATCCAGCAGTATTCACAGAGAAAAAAATACATAATACTATCTGCAATTACAGAAATTACAGTCTTCAAGTTAGGGGCCAGCGGTATCTGGCAGACATCATTTACAGGAATTAGAAACATTACAAAACAACAATTACATTACATTAGGAATTACAATCTTCAAGTTAAGGACCAGTGGTATCTGGTAGACAATATTTACAGGGCTTAGAAACAATAATACTTGATATGACTACTCACACGGATTAACAGATCTTCACTGAACAATTATGTAGGCAATACCTGTGTACGTTTAATAATGGATGTGGCGAACTAACGCCGAAAATATTCATTAGTTCCGGAAAATCACTACATACACTTGCTTGAACACATACAAACTACTAGAGAACGGCAGAAAACCACTATAAGTAACTAGGTTAGAGGCGGGGGAACAGGGGAATATGGGTCATAGCTACTGGAGCAGGGTGCGCTGGGTTGCTGCGTGTGGTGTCGAGGATCTGAACCGCGGAATGGCTGGGGATAGGTTGAGGCTGGATTATAGTCTCTGTGGGGTGGGTGCAAGGAGCGCGACGACGAAATCTGAGGTACAGGATCACACTACAGCACGATGATCAGGACCGACATCGCCGACAGTGAACTGATCCCCGTGAAATGGGCAATGCGTAGTCGGGATTCGACAGGTGACAGTATTTGCACCTCCCTTTTCACCGCGGCTAGGGAGATCGTGGGGACATTGTGATTATCCAACTTGTTTATTGCGTTCAGTGCATGCTTGAAGATGGCGGATTGCTGCGCTACTTCGACATAGGTCCGGTCTGCTACCCCGGTGTCCACAATCGGAAGTGACTACAATTGGATTGATACCTATGTCGGCCTGACTTTGGAATAACTCTGAATGAAATGGTAACTGGTATTGATCAATGTTTGCCGAACAGCTGGACGCCAGACGAAGACGCCCATGGCCTTTTAAGGTAAGTTTAGACGTTCCTTTGGGGCAACTGACTATCGCCTCAGTGCTCTTGCCTACGCTGAAAAACCATTCTCCCGGGGACTGCCCCTTAACGAAGATCGAGTAAGGCGGTATAGCTAAATGGATATCGCAGAGTTGCTTTATGCGTGCGCTCTCGTTCAGGAACACCGCGACGTTGCAGGAGCTAGTCGTTGGGGAAAGGATGGGGAAGTTGGGGGGACATATGGTGAAACCCAGCTTCATAAATTGCCGCCCATACTCTAGTGGGAGCAACATAAAACGTCTTTGAGAAGACGACGTAGTGGAATTGCCTTCAGTACTCTAAAGCTCATGTCATGGCTTTGCAGTGGTAATAAGATGAGGATTCGGGTTCCCTCACGCTGACGGAGTACTCGCGTACGGGCAATGTCATACATGGGCTGAAGGGTTTTGCCTGGGTAGTGAATGAATTGCAGGTGTTCCGGCAGTTGGGCGGAAGCCTTGCTCAGAGCATCTTCCAGTTCGTGAGGGGGGAGAATGGAGGGCGTGAGTCGGCCTAGCTCGGCATGGTCTATCTTGTCCCGCAGAGAGCGCACGGTATCTGATAATGCCCTCAGGTGGCGAGATATAGCTACAAATGTGACATGGAGGGAACTGAAATATTCTAAGCTTCGGCCGTTCCGGGAGACTGCACGCGTAAGAGATAGACTGGTGGTATTAAGGGCTTGAAGAGCTTTGGCAGAGTAGGACCACATCTGGTCATGCCGCCGCAAGGTGGCGGTTACGTTGGTAAGGAACGTATAACGGTCTCTGATAGACTGTTCGGACCTAGACGTGAGTCTCGCCACGTCTTCGTACAAGCGCCGTAGCTGTTCGTCGGTGGTGGTTCCGAAAAGGTAATGCAGCCCGTGACCTACCGCGTCGAAGAGCGCCCGCTGGTGGCGTACCATCACATCTTGTGCGGACAGTGCTTGGATATGTGCTTTTAATGTAGCTAAACCATGATCCAAGTCCATCTCGTACTCCTGGGAAATATTTTTAATATGAAGGGAGGCGTTGTGGAGTCGCGGGTTGCGCTCCTCCACACTAGCTCGAAGAGAGCGGAAGTGCGCGTACTGACATTCCACCTTCTTAATCATGCCCTCTAGCACTGGAATGTTCAAGTCCATATTTAGCAGCCATTCCCCTGAGGTGGCGACCACTTCTTCCTCTGGCACGAAGAGGAATGTGCGAGCTCCGGGATTGCCCACAAAGTTCAGCAGCACGGCTGAGGACAGCCGGATCCACACGTTCTGCCTAAGGAGAGAGGAAATGCATAAAAACTGTTATAGGGTCGCATGTTCTCCTCATAGCCTTCCACTACCCCTTCACTTTCACTTCCTAGCACTACCTCCTCTTTTCTATATCACCCCGTTTCACTCCCTACCACTATTCACGCACTGTCACTTCACTTTTTGGGATCCACACACTTTCCTTCCATCCGCGCCTGGTGCCTTCGCTGGCGGTAGATGAGGTTACGCCGACGGTTGTGTCGCTTCCTTGCAGTACTTCCTCGCCTTCGAACCCATCCCAGACCAAATGGTGGGATGGGGAGGCTGGCAACTGGGCGAGGGCTTTGCCGCGGCGGGGGTCTCAGATCCCGAACAGACGGGGCTGAGTCGCCCGATGGCGGGATGGGCTGCGGGATGTGTTGCCTGCCCCGCCCCGGGTTTAGTTCTACTGGCAGAAGGGAATTTTCCGATTGCTGTGCTGGTGCTGGCTCGGTTGTGGGGCAGCTGTCGGCGAACGAATCCCAGGTCAGGGCCCTAACTGGAGCTCGAGGCAGGTAGTCTTGGAACCGACTGCGTCCGGGCGTGGGCGGGTAAGTCGAGTAAGAGGGTAGGCAACTTTCGAAAAGTCTTTTATGAATTTGCGATAGTAACCCGAGAGCCCTAAAAATTGTTTAATTTCTTTGGGGGTTGTTGGAATTGG